>JAJOOF010011760.1:0-13938 GCA_029582545.1 Solanum lignicaule
TTTTATATTTTTCGAACGTTTACAAATTAAAATTTTTGATATTTTTCTAGCAGTCACAAAAAAATGTGAAATTATTTTATTCATATAGATATTCTAAGGTGACTAGTGCGATTCTCAAATTTTTTGAAGTGTTTTTGTGTCTTTTTCTTGATTTTATATTTTTCGAACGTTTACAAATTAAAATTTTTGATATTTTTCGGGGGCAGTACGAAAAAATGTGAAATTTTGATATTCTATTTGTATCGATATTATAAGGTGACTTGTGCGATTCAGATTATTTTTGAGGTATTTTTATGTCTTTTTCTTGATCTTTATAAGTTTCAAACGTTTACGAATCAAATTTTTTGATATTTTCCTGGCTTTCAGGAAAAAATGATAAATTTTGATATTTTTCTCGAATCGATATTCTAAGGTGACAAGTCCGATTGGGAAATTTTTTGAGATGTTTTTTATGTCTTTTTCTTGATTTTTGTATTTTCTGAAGTTTACGAATTAAATGTTTTGATATTTTTTGGAAAGTCACTAAAAAATGTGAAATCTTGATATTTTATTCGTATCGAAATTCTAAGGTGAGTGGTGCAATTCGGGAATTTTTTGAGGTTTTTTTATGTCTTTTTCTTGATCTTTATATTTTTCGGACGTTTACGAATTAAAATTTTTTGTATTTTTTGGGCAGTCACGAAAAAATATGAAATTTTAATCGTATCGATATTCTAAGGTGACAGGAGCAATTCTGGAATTTTTTTGAGGTGTCTTTATGTTTGTTTCTCGATTTTTAATTTTTTGACGTTTACGAATTAAATTTTTTGATATTTTTTTGGAAGTCACGAAAAAATATGAAATTTTGATACTCTATTTGTATAGATATTCTAAGGTGATTGGTGCGATTCTAGATTTTTTTGTTAGGTGTTTTTATGTCTTTTTCTTAAATTTTATATTTTTCGAACGTTTACAAATTAAAATATTTGGTATTTTTATGGCAGCCACGAAAAAATGGGAAATTTTGAGATTTTATTTGAATAGATATTCTAAGGTGACAGGTCTGATTCGGGAATTTTTTTTAGGTGTATTTATGTCTTTTTCTTGATTTCTATATTTTTCAAACATTTACGAATTAAATTTTTGATACATTTTTCGAGTAGTCAGGAAAAAGCATGAAATTTTGATATTTTATTCGTATAGATATTCTAAGGTGATACGTGCGATTCAGAAATTTTTTGAGGTGTTTTTATGACTTTCTATTGATTTTTATATTTTTCGGACGTTTACGAAATAAATTTTTTGTTACATTTCGGATAGTCACGAAAAAAATGTGTAATTTTGATATTTTATTCATATCGGTACTCTTAGGTGACAGGTGCGATTCGTGAATTTTTGGAGGTGTTTTTTATTCTTTTTCTTGAATTCTATAGTGTAATTTTGATATTCTATTAGAATCGATATTCTAAGGTGACTGGTCCGATTCAGGAATTTTTTGAGGTGTTTTTATGTCTTTTTCTTGATTTTTCTATTTTTCGGACGGTTAGAAAATTGTTAAATTTTTATATTTTATTCATATCGATATTCGAAGGTGACAGGTGCGATGCGAGAATTTTTTGAACTGTTTTTATGTCTTTTTCTTGATTTTTATCTCTTTCAAACGTCTATGAATTAAATTTTTGGCTATTTTTCAGGCTGTCATGAAAAACTGTGAAATTTTGATATTTTATTCGTATCGATATTTTAATGTGAAAGGTGTTTTTCGGGAATTTTTTTTAGGTATTCTTATGTCATTTTCATGATTTTTATATTTTTCGGACGTTACAAATTAAAACTTTTGATATTTTTCGAGTTGTCACGAAAAAATGTGAAAATTTGATATTTTATTGAATCTATATTCTAAGGTGACTGCTGCGATTCAATAATTTTTTGTGGTGTTTTTATGTCTTTTTCTTGATTTTTATATTTTTGGGACGTTTACCAATTTAAATTTTTGATATTGTTCGGACATTCACGAAAAAATGTGTAATTTTGATATCCTATTCGAATCGATATTCTAAGGTGACTAGTGCGATTCAAAATTTTTTTGAGGTGTTTTTATGTCCTTTTCTTGATTTTAATAATTTCGTATATTTATGAATTAAAATACTTGATATTTTTCGGGCAGTCACGAAATAATGTTAAATTTTGATATATTATTGAATTGATATTCTAAGGTGATTGGTGCGATTCGCAACTTTTTCAGGTGTTTTTCTGTCTTTTTCTTGATTTTTATAATTTTCGGACGTTTACGAATTAAAATTTTTTATATTTTTCGTGCGGTCAAGAAAAAATGTGTAATTTTGATATCCTATTCGAATCGATATTCTAAGGTAATGTTTTTATGTCTTTTTCTTTATTTTTATATATTTGGACATTTACAAGTTAATTTGTTTATTTTTTTCGAGCAGTCACGAAAAAATGTGAAATTTTGATATTTTATTGAATTGATTTTCTAAGGTGACTGGTGCGATTCACAAATTTTTGAGTTGTTTTTATGTCTCTTTCTCAATTCTTATATTTTTCGGACGTTTACGAATTAAATTTTTTGATATTTTTCGGGCAGTCACGAAAAAATGTCTTATTTTGATATCCTATTCGAATCGATATTTTAAGGTGATTGGTGCAATTCGAGATTTTTTTTGTGATGTTTTTATGTCTTTTTCTTGATTTTTATATTTTTTGGACATTTACGAATTAATTTTTTTATATTTTTCGGGAAGTCATGAAAAAATGTGAAATTTTGATATGCTATTCGTATCTATATTCTAAGGTGAGTGGTTCTATTCGATAATATTTTCAGAAGTTTTTATGTCTTTTTAGAAACTAAAAATTTTGATATATTTTAGGCAGCCACGAAAAAATGTAAAATTTGGAAATTTTATTCGTATTGATACTCTAAGGTGACTGGTGTAATTCAGAAATTTTTTTAGGTGTATTTATGTCTTTTTCTTGATTTTATATTTTTCAGATGTTTACGAATTAAAACTTTTGACAATTTTTGGGCAGTAACGAAAAAATTTGATATTTTATTCGTATTGATATTCTCAGATGGCTGGTGCGACTCAGGAATTTTTTAAGGTGTTTTTATGTGTTTTTCTGGATTTTTTTCTTTTTCAGACGTTTACGAATTAAATTTTTTTATATTTTTCGAGTAGTCACGAAAAAATTTGAAATTTTGATATCTAATTTGTATCAATATTCTAAGGTGACTGGTGCGATTCGGGAATGTTTTGATGTGTTTTTAAGTCTTTTTCTTGATTTTTATATTTTCGGACGTTTACGAATTAAATCTTTTTATATTTTTCGGGTAGTCACGAAAAAATTTGAAATTTTGATATTTTATTCACATTGATAATCTAAGGTTACTGGTGCGATTCAAGAATTTTTTGAGGTGTTTTTATGTTTTAGTCTTGATTTTTATATTTTTCGGACGTTTGAAATTAAATTTTTTGATATTTTTTGTACAGTCACGAAAAAATATGAAATTTTAAAATTTTATTCGTATAGATATTCTAAGGTGACTGGTGCTATTCGGAAATTTTTTGAGGTGTTTTTATATCTTTTTCTTCATTTTTATATTTTTCGAACGTTTACGAACTAAAAATTTTGATATTTTTTGGACAGTCACAAAAATGTGCTAAATTTTTATATTGTATTCGTATCGATATTCTGAGGTGACAAGTGTGATTCGATAATTTTTTAAGTCGTTTTTATGTCTTTTTCTTGATTTTTATATTCTTCGGACGTTTACCGATTAAATTTTTTTTATATTTTTTGGGAAGTCATGAAAAAATATAAAATTTTGATATTGTATTCGTATCGATATTCTAAGGTGACTGGTATGATACGGGAATTTTTTGAGGTGTTTATATGTGTGTTTCTTGATTTTATATTTTTCGAACGTTTACGAATTAAATATTTTTATATTTTTCATGAAATCACGAAAAAATATGAAATTGTGATACTTTATTAGTATTGATATTCTTAGGTGAGTGGTACGATTCTGGAATTTTTTGCGGTGTTTTTAATTCTTTTTCTTTATTTTTATAATTTTTGGGCGTTTACGAATTAAAATTTGTGATGTTTTTCGGGCAGTCACGAAAAAATATAAAATTTTCATATTTTTTTTGTATCAATATTCAAAGGTTACAGGTGCGATTCGGGAATTTTTTGAGTAGTTTTTATGTCATTATCTTGATTTTTATATTTTTCGGACGTTTACGAATTAAAATTTTTGATTTTTTTCATACAATCACGGAAAAATTTGAAATTTTTATACTCTATTCATATGGATATTCTAAGTTAACTGGTGCAATTCGTGGAATTTTTTGAGGTGTTTTTATGACTTTTTCTTGATTTTTATATTTATTGGACGTTTACGAATTAAAATTTTGATATTTTTCGAGAAGTCACGAAAAAATGTGAAATTTTGATATTTTATTCGTCATCAATATTCTAAACTGACAGGTGCGATTCGGAAAATTTTTGAGATGTTTTCATGTTTTTTTCTTGATTTTTATAATTTTCAGACCCTTAAGAATTAAAATATTTGACATTTTTATGCAGTCACGAAAAATGTGAAATTTTGATATTTCATTCGTATCGATATTCTAGGTGACAGGAGCGATTGGAGAATTTTTTTGAGGTGTGTTTGTATCTTTTTCTTGATTTTTATATTTTTCAGGCATCTACGAATAAATGTTTTTGATAAATTTTGGTGGTCACGAAAAAATATAAAATTTTCATATTTTATTCATATCGATATTCTAAGGTGATTGCTGCAATTCAGGAATATTTTGAGGTTTATTTTATGTGTTTTTCGTGATTTTTATATTTTTCGGACGTTTACGAATTAAAAATATTGATATTTTTTGGGCAATCAAGAAAATATGTTAAATTTTGATATATTATTTGTATCGATATTCTAAGGTGACAGGTGCGATTCGATAATTTTTTGAGGTTCTTTTATATTTTTTTTTGTTTTTATATTTTTCGTAAATTTACAAACTAATATTTTTGATATCTTTCAGACAGTCGTGAAAAAATGTGAAATTTTGATATTTTATTTGTATCGATATTTTAAGGTGACTAGTGCGATTAGTTTATTAGGTGTTTATATTTATATTTTTTTATATTTATAATTTTCGGACATTTAAAAATTAAATTTTTTGATACTTTTCGGGTAGTAACGAAAAATTGTGAAATTTTGATATTTCTATCGTATCGATATTCTAAGGTGACAGGTGCGATTCGGGAATTTTTTGATGTATTTTTATGTCTTTTTCTTGATTTTAATATTTTTCGGACATTTACGAATCAAAATTTTTGATATTTTTCGGACAGTCACTAAAAAATGGGAAATTTTGATATTCTATTCGTATCGTTATTCTAAGATGTCTGGTACGATTCGGGAATATTTTGAGGTGTTTATATGTCTTTTTCTTGATTTTTATATATTTCGGACGTTGTCGAATTAAAAATTTTGGTGTTTTCTGGCAGTCACAAAAAAATGTGAAAATTTGATATTTTATTCAGATCGATATTCAAAGGTGACTGGTGCGATTCAGCAATTTTGTGAGCTGTTTTTATGACTTTTTCTTTATTTTTATATTTTTCAAACGTTTACAAATTAAAATTTCTGATATTTTTTGGGCAGTCAAGAAAAAATGTAAAATTTTGTTATTTTATTTGTATCAATACTCAAAGGTGACTAGTGCGATTCTGGAATTTTGTGAAGTGTTTTTTATGTCTTTTTCTTGATTTTTATATTTTTCGGACGTTTGCGAACTAAAATTTTTGATATTTTTCGGACAGTCACTAAAAAATGGGAAATTTTGATATTCGATTCGTATCGATATTCTAAGATGTCTGGTACGATTCGGGAATATTTTGAGGTGTTTATATGTCTTTTTCGTGATTTTTATATATTTCGGACGTTGTCGAATTAAATTTTTTGTTATTTTCTGGCAGTCACGAAAAAATATGAAATTTTGATATTTTATTCGTATCGATATTCTAATGTGACTGGTGCGATTCGGGAATTTTTTGAGGTGTTTTTATGTCTTTTTCTTGAATAAAATTTTTTGATATTTTCCGCGGAGTCATGAAAAAATATGAATTTTTGATATTTTATTCGTATATATATTCTAATTTGACAGGTGCGATAGGGAATTTTTAGAGGCATTTTCATGTCCTTTTCTTGATTTTATATTTTCGGACGTTTACGAATTAATTTTTTTTATATTTTTCGGACAATCAGGAAAAAATATAAATTTTAATATCTTATTCGTATCAATATTCTAAGGTAACTACAGTGTGATTCGGTAATTTTTAGACGTGTTTATATGTCTTTTTTTTTATTTTTATATGTTTCGGATGTTTACAAATTACAATTTTTGATACTTTTCAGGCGGTCACGAAAAACTGTGGCATTTTTATATTTTATTTGTATCAATATTTTAAGGTGATTGGTGTGAATCGAGAATTTTTAAGGTGTTTTTATGTCTTTTTCTTGACTTTTATATTTTTTGGATGTTTACGAATTAAATTTTTATATATTTTTCGGCCAATCACGAAAAAAAGTGTAATTTAGATATTTTATTCGTACTATATTATGAAGTGACAGGTGCGATTTGGAATTTTTTGACGTGTTTTGATCTCTTTTTCTTGATTTTTATATTTATTGGTCGTTTACGAATTAAAATATTAGATATTTATCGGGCAAACACTAAAAAATGTGAAATTTTGATATTTTATTCGTATCAATATTCTAAGTTGACTGGTGCGATTCGAGAATTTTTTGAGGTGTTTTGATGTCTTTTTTTAATTTTTATATTTTTTGGATGTTTACGAATTAAATATTTTTTTATTTTTCGGGCAATCACGAAAAAATGTGAAATTTTGATATTTTATTTGTATCGATATTCTAAGGTGTTTGGTGCGATTCTGGAATTTTTTGAGGTATTTTTATATCTTTTTCTTTATTTTTATATTCTTCGAATGTTTACAAATTAAAATTTTCGATATTTCTTGGGCAGTCACGAAAAAATGTGATATTTTTACATTTTATTCATATTGATATTCTAAGGTGATTGGTGTGATTCGAGAATTTTTGAGGTGTTTTTTATGTCTTTTTCTTGATTTTTATATTTTTTGGACGTTTTCGAATTAATTTTTTTTTATATTTCGGGCAATCTCGAAAAAATACTAAATTTTGAAATTTTATTCATATTATTATTCTAAGGTGATATGTGCGATTCGAGAATTTTTTGACGTATTTTTATGTCTTTTTCTTGATTTTTATATTTATTGGACGTTTACGAATAAATTTTTTGATTCTTTTCAAGCACTGACGAAAAAAGTGTGAAATTTTTATATTACATTCGTATCGATATTCTAAGGTGACTGGTGCGATTCGGAAATTGTTTGAGGTGTTTTGATTTCTTTTTCTTGATTTTTATTTTTTTTGGACGTTTATGAACTCAAATTTTTGATAATTTTCGGGCTGTCTTGTAAAAATCTAAAATTTTGATATATTATTCGTATCGATATTCTAAGTTGACTGGTACGATTTGAGAATTTTTCGGGGTCATTTTATATCTTTTTCTTGATTTTTATATTTTTCGGACATTTACGAATTAAAATTTTTGATATTTTTCGGACGTTCACGAAAAAATGCGAAATTTTTATATATTATTTGTATTGATATTCTAAGGTGACACGTGCGATTCCGGAATTTTTGAGATGTTTGTATGTCTCTTTCTTGATTTTTATATTTTTCGGACAATTACGAATTAATTTTTTTATATTTTTCAGGAAGTCAAGAAAAAATTTAAAATTTCTATGTCTTATTCGTATCAATATTCTAAGGTGACTGGTTCGATTAAGGAATTTTTTGAGGTGTTTTTATTTCTTTTTCTTTATTTTAATATTTTTCAGACGTTTACGAATTAATAATTTTTGATATTTTTCTGGCAATCACAAAATAATGTGAAATTTGGATACTCTATTTGAATCGATATTATAAGGTGACTGGTGTGATTAGGAAATTTTTTGAGGTATTTTTTTGTCATTTTCTTGCTCTTTATATTTTTTGAATGTTTACGAATTAAAATTTTTAATATTTTTCGAGTAAACACGAAAAAATGTGAATTTTTTTTATCTCATTCTTATCTATATACTAAGGTGACTGGTGCGATTCGGGATTTTTTTGGGTTGTTTTTCTGTCTTTTTCTTGATTTTTATATTTTTCAAACGTTTACGAATTAAATTTTTTGACATTTTTGGGGCAGTCACGAACAAAATGAAATTTAGATATTTAACTCGTAGCGATATTCTAAGGTGACTGGTGCGATTTGTGATTTTTTGAGGTGTTTTTATATCTCTTTCTTGATTTTAATATATTTTGGACGTTTAGGAATCAAAATTTTTGATATTTTTCAGGCCGTCACTTAAAAATGTGAAATTTTGAAATTTTATTCTTATCGATATTCCAAGGTGACATGTTAGATTCAGTAATTTTTTGAGGTATTTGTATGTCTTTTTCTTGAGTTTTATATTTTCCAATGTTTATGAATTAAATTTTTTGATACTTTTTGTGCAGTCCCGAAAAAATGTGAAATTTTAATATTTTATTGATAACGATATTCTAAGGTGACCGGTAAAATTCAAGAATTTTTTGAGGTGTTTTTATATATTTTTCTTGATTTTTATTTTTTCGGATGTTTACGAATTAAATTTTTTGATATTTTTGAACAGTCATGAGAAAATGTGAAATTTTGATATTTTATTCGTATAGATATTCTAAGGCAACTGGGGCGTTTCGAGAATTTTTTGAGGGGTTTTTATGTCTTTTTCTTGATTTATATATTTTTCGGACGTTTAGGAATTAAAATTTTGATATTTTTTCAGGCAGCAACGAAAAAATTTCAAATTATGATATTTTATTCGTATCAATATTCTAAGGTGACAGGTGCGATTTAGGAATTTTTTGATGTGTTTTTCTGCCTTTTTCTTGATTTTTATATTTTTCGGACGTTTACAAATTAAAATTTTTGATATTTTTCGGGTAGTCATGAAAAATTGCAAAATTTTGATATTCTATTTGTATCGATATTCTAAGGTGACTTGTGAAATTCGAGAATTTTTTGAGGTGTTTTTATATCTTTTGCTTGATTTTTATTTTTTCGAATGTTTACGAATTAAATTTTTGTTATTTTTCGGGTAGTCACAAAAAAATGTGAAATTTTATTATTTTATTTGTATAGATATTATAAGGTAACCGATGCAATTCGAGAATTTTTTGAAGTATTTTTCTGTCTTTTTGTTAATTTTATATTTTTCGGATGATTACGAATTAAAATTTTTGATATTTTTTCATGCAGCAACGAAAAAATTTGAAATTTCGATATTTTATTTGTATTGATATAAAAATAAAAAAAAGACATACAAACAACTCAACAGTTTCCCGAATCGCACTAGTCACCTTATAATATCGATTGCAGAAAAATATCAAAACTTTTAATTAGTTAACATCCGAAAAATATAAAAATCAAGAATAAGACAATAAAACACCTCAAAAAATTCCCGTATCGCACCTGTCACCTTATAATATCGATACGAATAAAATATAAAATTTCACATTTTTTCATTACTGCCCTAAAAATATCTTAAATTTTAATTCGTAAACGTCTAAAAAATATAGAAATCAAGAAAATGACATAAGTACACCTCAATGAATTCTCAAATCGCACCAGTAACCTTAAAATATTAATACGAATAAACTATCGAAATTTCACATTTTTCTGTAACAGCCCGAAAAATATAAAAAAAATTAATTCGTAAACGTTCGAAAAATATAAAAGTCAAGAAAAAAAATAGAAAAACGCCTAAAAGAATTCCCGAATAGCACCTGTCACCTTAAAATATCTATACGAATTAAATATCAAACTTTCACAGTTTGTCATGACTGCCCAAGAAATATCCAAAAATTTAATTCGTAAACGTTCAGAAAATATAAAATCAAGAAAAATACATAACAAGACTTAAAAAATTCTCGAATCGCACCAGTCACCTTAGAATATCGATACGAATAAAATATCAAATTTCCCTTTTTTTAATTACAGCCCGAAAAATATCAAAAAATTTTAATCGTAGACATCCAAAAAAAATAAAATTCAAGAAAAAGACATAAAAATAACCTTAAAAAATTCCCGAATCTCACCTGTCACTTAAAAATATCGATACGAATAAAATATCAAAATTTCACATTTTTTTTAGACTGCCCGAAAAATATCAAAAATTTTAATTTGTAAACTTTCGAAAAATATATGAATCAAGAAAAAGAAATAGATACAGATCAAAAAAATTTCGAATCGCACTAGTCATCTTAGAATATCGATATGAGTAAAATATCATAGTTTAACATTTTTTCATGACTGACCGAAAAATATCAAAAATTTTAATTCTTAAACATTCGAAAAATATAAAAATCTAGAAAAAAACATAAAAACACCTAAAAAAATTCGCGAATCGCTCCTGTCACCGTAGAATATCGATTTGAATGTCAAAATTTTCACATTTTTTCGTGACTGCCCGAAAAATATCAAAAATTTTAATTCGTAAACGTTCAAAGTATATAAAAATCAAGAAAAAGACATAAAAACACCTCAATAAATTCACGAATCGCACCCGTCACCGTAGAATATCGATACGAATGAAATTTCAAAATTTCACATTTTAAGTGACTGCTCGAAAAAAAAAAAATTAATTCGTAAACTTCTAAAAAACATAAAATTCAAGAAAAAGATAAGAAAACACCTTAAAAAATTCCCTGAATCGCATCAGTCATCATGAAATATCGATACAAACAGGATAACAAAATTTTACATTTTTTCGTGACTGCCCGAAAATGTCAAAAAAACTAATTCATAAACGTCCAAAAAATATAAGAAATCAAGAAAAAGACATAAAAACAACTTAAAAGTTTCCCGAATCGCCCTAGTCACCTTAGAATATCGATAGGAATAAAATCTCAAAATTTCACTATACTTCGTGGTTGCTCGAAAAATATCCAAAATTTTAATTCGTAAACGTCCGAAAAATATTAAAATAAAGCAAAAGAAGTAAAGACACCTCCAAAAATCCTTGAATCGCACATGTCAGCTCAGAATATCGATACGAATAAAATATCAAAATTTCACATTTTTTCGTGACTGCACGAAAAATATCAATAGTTTTGATTCGTAAACGTCCGAAAAATATAAAAATCAAGAAAACGACATAAAAACACCTAAAAAAATTCATGAATCGCATCTGTCACATTAGAATATAGATACAAATAAAATATAAAAATATCAAAAAATTTAATTCGTAAACGTTCGAAAAATATAAAAATCTTGAAAAAGATGTAAAAACACCTCAATAAATTCACGAATCGTACCACTCACCCTAGAATATTGATACGAATGACATTTCAAAATTTCACATTTTCAGTGACTGCCTGAAAAATATCAAAAATTTATATTCGTAAACGACTGAAAAATATAAAAATCTAGAAAAATACATAAAAACGCCTCAAAAAAATATCCGAATAAGACCAGTCATCATAGAATATCGATACGACTAAGATATCAAAATTTTACAGTTTTTCCTGACTTCCCAAAAATATCAAAAATTTTAATTAATAAAATTCCGAAAAATATAAATATCAAGAAAAATATATAAAAACAACCCAAAAGATTCCCGAATCGCACTAGTAACCTTATAATATCGATAGGAATAAAATATTAAAATTTTACTATTTTTCTAGATTGCCGGAAAAATATCAAATATTTTAATTCGTAAACATCCAAAAAAATATAAGAATTAACAAAAAGAAATTAAAACACCTTAAAATATCTTGTATCGCTCCTGTAACCTTAGAATAACGATACAAATCAAATATAAAATTTCACATTTTTTCGTGAATGACCGAAAAATATCCAAAATTTTAATTCTTAAACGTAAAAAAAATATAAAAATCAAGAAAAAGATATAAAAACACCTCCAAAAATTTTTGAATCGCTCCTGTCAGCTTAGAATATCGATACAAATAAAATATCAATATATCACATTTTTTGCTTACTGCTCGAAAAATATCAAAAGTTTTAATTCGTAAACGTTCGAAAAATATATATATCAAGAAAAATATAAAAATACCTAAAAAAAATTCCCGAATAACACTTGTCACCTTACAATATCGATATGAATAAAATATCAAAATTTCACAATTTGTCATGACAGCCTGAAACATAGCCAAAAATTTAATTCGTAGACGTTTGAAAGAGATAAAAATCAAGAAATAGACATAAAAACACCTCAAAAAATTCTCACATCGCACCTATCACCTTCAAATATCGATACGAATAAAGTAAAAAAAATTCACATTTTTCTAACTGCCCAAAAAATATAAAAAAATTTAATTCGTAAATGTCCAAAAAATATAAAAATCAAGAAAAAGACATAAAACACCACAAAAAATTCCTGAATTGGACCAGTCATCTTAGAATATCGATTCTAAACGAGAATGAAAATTACACATTTTTTCGTGAATGCCCGAAAAATATCAAAAAATTTAATTCGTAAACGTCCGAAAAATATAAAAATCAAGAAAAAGAAATAAAAATACCTCAATAAATTACCGAATCGCACCAGTCACCGTTGAATATCGATTCAATATAATATAAAAATTTCACATTTTTTCGTGACTGCCCGAAAAATATAAAAAAATTTAATTTGTAAATGTTTGAAAAATATAAAAATAAAAAAAAAGACATAAAAAAACATCAAAAAATTCACGAATCGCACCAGTTGCCTTAGAATATCAATTCGAATAGAATATCTAAATTATACATTTTTGCTTGACTGCCTGAAAAATATCAAAAATTTTAATTCGTAAACGTCCTAAAAATATAAAAATCCAGAAAAAAGACATAAAAACACCTTAAAAATTTGCGAATCGCACCAGTTACATTAGAACATCGATTCAATAATATATCAAAATTTCACATGTTTTCCTGATTGCACGAAAATTATCAAATATTTTAATTCGTAAATGTCTGAAAATATAAATATCAAGAAAAAGACATAAAAATACTTCAAAAAATTCTCGAATCGCACCAGTCACCTTAGAATATCGATTCGAAGAAAATATCAAAATTACACATTTTTTCGTGAATGTCCGAACAATATCAAAAATTTAAATTCGTAAACATCCGAAAAATATAAAAATCAATCAAAAGACAAAAAAACACCTCAAAAAATTCCCGAATCGCACCAATCACCTTAGAATATCGATTCAATAATATATCAAAATTTCACATTTTTTCATGACTTCCCGAAAAATATAAAAAAATTAATTCGTAAATGTCCAAAAAATATAAAAATCAAGAAAAAGACATAAAAACATCACAAAAAAAATCTCGAATTGCACCAATCACCTTAAAATATCGATTCGAATAGGATATTAAAATAAGACATTTTTTCGTGACTGCCCAAAAAATATCAAAAAATTTAATTCGTAAACGTCCGAAAAATATAAGAATTGAGAAAGAGACAGAAAAACAACTCAAAAATTTGTGAATCGCACCAGTCACCTTAGAAAATCAATTCAATAAAATATCAAAATTTCACATTTTTTCGTGACTGCTCGAAAAATATAAACAAATTAACTTGTAAATGTCCAAAATATATAAAAATAAAGAAAAAGACATAAAAACATTACCTTAGAATATCGATTCGAATAGGATATCAAAATTACACATTTTTTCTTGACCGCACGAAAAATATCTAAAATTTTAATTCGTAAACGTCCGAAAATTATAAAAATCAAGAAAAAGACATAAAAACACCTGAAAAAGTTGCGAATCGCACCAATCA
>JAJOOF010011761.1:0-19782 GCA_029582545.1 Solanum lignicaule
TGCTCTAAAATTCGGGTTAGACCCATTTCCCACTCAATTTGACCCCTTGAATAAGAATATGAAGTCGAATTTCCAAAATCATGCACGAATTTTGAGATATATGGAAATTACAATTATAGGTGTTTCCGAAGCACATTTTCGGGCATTTTTGGGGTCGTTTCAGTGAAGTGCACCAGATCTAATGAGAGGGAGGCTACAAAGTGTTTTAAGAAAACTTCATTTTCTTGTTACTCTTATCATGCATGAGGTATGATCCAACTTCCTCATTCTAATCCTTCGTTATGTGTTTCAGATCATGCCTCCTCGTAGAGCTTATGGAAGGAATGCGAATGCACGCAATTCTAATGCAGCTCCTCCAGTCCTAGATCAAGAAGTATTGCATGCTGAGTTTGCAATGCCATCTAGTTTTTGGCTTAGAGTGTGATTAACCAGAACAACTGGCAGGTTCCAGTTCCTGCAAATGCTAGTGGTGGATCAATGGAAACTAGGGTTTACGATTTTATTAGGATGAATCCGCCAGAGTTCTTAGGATCGCAGATTGGTGAGAATCCCCAAAACTTCATAGATGAGGTCAAGAAGATCTTTGGAGTGATGCAAGTGACATGTAATAATAGGGTAGATTTGGTATCCTATCAACTTAATGATGTAGCTCATATCTGGTATACTCAATGGAAAGAGAACAGGGGTACAAATGCAACTCCTATAACTTGGGAATGCTTTAGTGAGACCTTTCTGGATAGGTTCTTCCCAAGAGAGTTGAGGGAGGCAAAAGCTCAAGAGTTTATGAATTTGAGGCAGGGTTCCATAACAGTCCAAGAGATGGACTCAAGTTCACCCAACTCTCAAGGTATGCTCCTTAAATTGTTGTCGATTCAAGGGGTCAAATTAAAAAGATTCTATATGGGCTATGCGACTTAGTGAAAACCGAGTGTAGGAATACTATGTTGTTGGAAAATATGAATATCTCTAGGCGCATGACTCATGCTCAGCAGTTTCAAGGTGATAAGCTTAGGGAACATACTAAGGATAATAAGAAGGCTAGAATAGGCAACTATGAGTATTCTCAACAGAAATCGGGTGGTGGAAATCGCTCGCATTTTCAGCAAAAGTTTTCAGCTCCGGCACCTTTGTTAGCTAGTGTCCCATCTTCCATATTTCGACATGATTAGAAAGGTAGGGCATCATTCTCTAAGTCTCATAGGTGTATTTCAGGCACTAGAACCTACCCAACTTGTCCAAAGTATGGTAAGAACCATATGGGCAAGTCAAGGATGATTTTGGTGTAGTCATTCTGGTCACAGGTTGAGAGATTGTCCTTCTGCTAAATAGGGTCAAGGGGGAAATAATGGTAGAGCTCAGTCCACAACTTTAGCAACACCAGCAGGTCACCCGACTCAGCAGGGTAACTAATCTGGTACATGTTGCGGACAACGCCAAAATATGTTATATGCTTTCCAGGCTTGGCAGGATCAGGAAGATTCTCCTGATGTAGTCACTGGTACGTTATGAGTTTTTAACTTAGATTTTTATACTTTGTTAGATCCAGGGGCTACTCTTTCCTTATATAGTAGTCAACTTCAATGTTAGTCCAGAAACTCTATCAGAACCCTTCTCATTCTCTACTCCAGTCGGTGACGTAGTTATAGATAGACGGGTATACATAAATTGCCCTGTCACAGCCTCTCAGAAAGTCACCTCAGTATACCTTGTAGAGTTAGAAATGGTAGATTATGATATCATTCAATGCATGTATTGGTTACATTCCTTCTATGCCTCGGTCGATTGTAGAACTAGGATTGTTCGTTTTCAGTTTCAAGACGAACCAATCTTAGAATGGAAGGGTAGTAGCTTAGAGCCTATGGGTCGATTCATTTCTTACCTTAAGGCAGAAATATGATCTTTGATACTTATGGTGACCAATGACACTACTTCCAACTCAAGTGTCTACGATCGTCAATAATATAGTAACCCTACCGAGGGTTGGGATCATCCGAAGGGAGTGGTTTTGAGAATTTATAGAAATATAAAATTTAGTTCTAACTAGTCGTAGCTAAAGATATTAACGATTAAAAACATTGTAAATTTAAGGGGGACACAAAAGTGTCAAATATCGATTTGGGGTTTTTGTCTCAAGTAAGCTAAAATTAGAGAAATCAATAAGAAAATCTAACAATGAGAGAGGGATTCTTGGGATCTGACCAGAATACGGGTTAATCTAAATTATTGGGTACATGATTTCAATAGAGAATTTATAGAGTAATAGTGACTAGGCTAAGCTATACGTGGGAATAAATTCTCTCTTGAGCAACTTAACCCGTTTCAAATGAGTTCCTCTCGGACACCCACTTGCCGCATGAAGACCAGCCTACGCCTTACCCCACTCACTCTCTCGAGCTGAGTGTTAGGATGTGGGACTAGGTCTCACCCTCTCGGGCTGAACCTCATATCGGCCTACTCCTTAGGCCATCAGTCTAGCAGTATTGGTTTCACGACCTCTCTCTCGAGCAAGCCGAAAACACATGAGTTAATTTGTATTTGCAACTACAAACCCATTAAATTCGACCACAACTACTAGGTGAAATCACCATTAAACTACATTTAATCTATCAATAAGCAAGACCCAACAACAATATTAACCCACATTCGTTAAATCACACCCTAAGAATGAGGTTTTTAGCCACACATCAAGAGATATAAATTTATACTTAAATGAAGTTGCATTATTAAAATGGGTATGAAGATTTAAGTCTTGTTACAGACCAAGAATGAAGAAATCAAGAGACCCAAGTCCAAATCCTTGGAGATGAAACCCTCTTCTTCTTCAAGTTTCCCAAAACTCTCTCAAAGTCAAAGAAATATAAAAAATACTATTCTATATGAAAATTATAATAATTGTTTTTCACACTAAAAATATCATACTAAGCTATAACTCTCAACGAGTATTTATAGTTTTCAAAAATCTGTGCTGCAATTCAGCGACATTAGTCGGAATCCCCGATCAACTCGGTGATTCGCCCTTTGGTGTAGTTCATCGCCGTTTTGCACCCTCCTTCGGCATAGTCGTGCTCTGGGTCATTAGGCGACATAGTACTGCTTCAAAGAACTTCTCGGCGATGCGCCGACTACTCCTTTTTTTCGCCGACTTCATCCTTTCATTCAGGGCTCAGCACACTGGAAAAAAAAGCGAAGTGAGACCCTTCGGCGACTCGCCAAGTGGAATCGGTGATCCTCAGGACTTCATTTCTTCGTTCTTTTCAGCCTTTTCGTTCCTTTTGGTGATGTAGTGTCCATGCTTTCCTAAACACTTCACATACATCAAACTTAAGGGTTTTAATCAGATATTGAGATAAAATAAGCATTTGAGGACACAATTCCTATTAAAATATAGCCCTAAATGAGTCCAATTTGTGGACTCATCAGCACCCCCAACTTAAACTTTTGCTTGTCCTCAAGAAAACTTAAGTTTAGCTGTTCAAAAAGGGTGTCTCAAACAGTGCTACACAAGACTCAATCATGAATGCACACAACAAGACTCAATTTACTTATGCAAGGATCAATTGTGAACTCAAAGATTCAAGTTGTGACACACCATTACCAAAGATTCTCATGCTCACAATACTTTCTTCAAATGCAAGTTCAAGCTCAACTATAGTGTTCAAGTGCCCTCACACAAATAATGATTCCATATTCACATAATGGTTTCACAGTTTAAAGCTTCGGAATCAGATGCAACGCTCACTCTCACAAGGAAGAACACAATGCATGCTTTCACCCATAGGTATAACATATTTTCCAATCAACATTTGTTTCAGCTCTCTCAAGATCAAAAAGGTCTTTTTAAGGCTTGTAATGGGGCTGAGTGCAAAGGTATGGTCATTTAGGCTCATTGACTTTCATCCTCATGAAATGTGGTGCTCACAATACTTCCTTTCCTTTTCCTTCATCATTTTCATTAGTGCTCATAAGTCATCCTATTATTCACTTTCCATGGATTGTTTGGAAACCCCCTTTCAATTTTCAACTTTATTCCACAACTTTTCTTTTTCATTTTTTTTTCTTCTCGTTTTTTTATATGGAGGGGCTCCATTTTCCTCAAATCATGGGTAGGAGGGACTTTCTTGCACTTCTTGATTTTCCCTTTTCTTTTCACCACACCCCCAACTTAGGCTTTTGGCCTAAGTTGGCTATTCAAACTAACCACAACTTCAAGAGGATTATGGGTGGTGGATTAAGAAAGGTCTAGTTTTCGTCAAGTTTCTTCCAAAGAAAGGTAAGGCTCAAGGGGTGTTCAAGAGAGAATTACACACTTACAAGGTAGGTCACAAAAGAGGTATATGTCAAATTGGCTCACACTCGTAGAAGTTGCCTAAGATCATATCAAGAGATAACATCACTTAGTTGACCGGACCAATGGGAAAAATTCTAGGATCTATCATGCATAGTTCACGGGTTAGCTCATCACACTAGGCATTGACACTATAAGTTAAACAAGGCTCCACACTTTCGCTAGTGTGCAATGATCATCACAAGAAAATTAATTTGATACAAGGCTAGTCATAATGAGATGCAAAGAGTTCACATATTGTCTATGCAACTTCATTTGGCCTCATCTTAGCCGCGCATTAATGTTCGTTCGATTGTAAGTACTATTCAAGTCATCGGTATTGATTGGAACCGAGACCCAAATTTTTAAAAAAGAACAGCCACATTCAAGAGCATATAACGGGTGGCGAAAATGTGCGAAAAATTCAACAGTTTTCGAAAGGATCAAAATTATTTTACAATTTAAAATAAAAGGAGTCATAAGCTCAAACATCCATGATAAGCAGATAAAACAATTTAACCGGAATAACCCAAATATATACACAAAAACATAACTATCAACACAAAAGGTGTGGGCCTCACGCCACCACAATTTAAAAGTATTTGTCCTCAAATGCAAATAAAAGTATCAATAGTAAAAATATAATAAGACAGAGAGGGAGATAAAGAAAGGTCATGTCTATGTAGTCTCTCTCTCTATCGGGGTCTCAGTAGCTGGTGTAGCAGTCTGTTTATGGGCAT
The DNA here is from genome assembly GCA_029582545.1 of Solanum lignicaule. Taxonomy (NCBI): domain Eukaryota; kingdom Viridiplantae; phylum Streptophyta; class Magnoliopsida; order Solanales; family Solanaceae; genus Solanum; species Solanum lignicaule. Next base: position 5,065 of record JAJOOF010011761.1, read on the forward strand.
TAGTGCTCGGGGTGTTGTCATTCCGACTCTGGTTTTCATTTTCTATGTTTTCTTCAATTGCTGCAACGATATTAGCTTTAGCCATATTGTCCAAATCGTGAGTTGCTCCAAAGGCATGTATCGCGTTAATGAACCCTTGATCCCACAAAGGGACATTAGGGTCAGTGGGAATCCTCCAACTAGAACTAGCTTTCTTGTTTTCGCTCCTAGCTTTGGGGTTATCTACCGTCCCAATATCTCTTCTGGAGTTTTGTGCCCTTATATGTCGTGGTGGCACATTTCTTCCAGCAACTTTCGGTCTAGCCATTTCTGCAAGGCTTTGAGAAAAAGTTAGAAAGTATTCATACAAAAGCACGGTAGTTTGGTTGAAGAGTCACTTCACTGAACCAATCGGCGAAGTGCACAACCACTCGGCGATTCACCTAGTATAGTCCACAGAAGATATAAGGGTACAGACAAAGGGTGAACAATAAGACTTTTGGTGAGTCATCGAGTGCTTTTGGCGACCTCATGCTTCTCACTGAAAATTACAGAAGCCACAACAAATAAAGCATGATAATAAGTGCGAGATAGGATGCTTGGGTGAACCGCTGAGTTGTTCGGCGAGCTCGTCACAGCTCGCCGAATGACCCTACGTGCCTATTTGTGACACACTTTCCCGAATTCAACCTTGCGGCCTCCGAAAACATAATTTAGGCGCACAACTCAAATTAGGTTTAGACCCCGTGACAATCATGCTCAACCCAAATAATTTAAGATAGTTTAAAAACGCAACCTTCAGGAATTAGCCACTTAACTCAGTACCAGAAAAATTTGCAGATCTAACAGGCAGACAAATATTCTAATCCTACCAGAGAAACCCATCACAAATCCACAGGGTAATATCATTGCATTAAGTCCAAAATCAATAGAAAGAACTCAGAGTTGGGGAACCAACCTTTCGTTCTAACGAAAATGTAGTTGAGTCGCTAGGCAACAATGTAATCCAACTTTCAAACACAAATCAACAACTAAAATACTCTAAAAGTGTAGGGATAATGAAAATTGAGTGCAAGTGTGAGTTTGGGCAGATAAAAAGTGAATGAAGTTGAAACTTTTAAACCTTGGGCTTGTAAAAACTGTCCAGTTCTCGCCCACTCGGCGACATTAGTTTCAATCGCCGAACCTCTTGGCAATTCGATGAGTGAGCATTCGACTCGCCGAGTTTTACAGGATCTTCAATCATCATGAAGGTTCAAATTGTGGTTTCCATCTTGACCGTCGATATGGTTGGTGATTCGCCAATAGTCTCCAAATCTCACCGAGTTTTACAGATACTAATGTTAACGATGTCATGAGTCAAACGGAGGACAAGGCTGGATTTGCTGACCACTTGGCAACTCACCTACTGGATCTATTACTTTCCGTCCTTCACCCTTTCAAACACTTCTTATACTTTAACCTATACAAACAACACACCATTATTTTAACAAGAAATAAGTACTGATAATAATAAAAATAAAGCAATTAAAGGGGTTTTGGGTTGCCTCCCAAACAATGCCTTATTTATTGTCGTGGCACGACGCTAGTCCTCCTTCAAATGTCACTCTTGGGGTTAGCTATAGTATCACTAGGCAAACCCCATTGCTATCTCGGATTAAGGTGAGACGAGATATGACCCATTTGGGCCTCTAACTGGTTGATTGAAACAGAATGGGAGGTGACGGTCTGGCAAAGGGTAGAAACATCTTCTTTCATGCCTTTCTGCATTTATCAAACTTAGAGAAAAATAGAGGAAAAAGTTGACCAAGCCCTAGTTCAAGAACGCAACGAGTTTTCATCAGTTCCGGCCCCGAAATCGAAAGATTTCTCTGTGAATTTCGTCATGAGGTATGTCGGATTTCACTAGTAGGTTCCTTTCACCCAATAGGTCCGTAAATATTAGTCAGAATCTTGATTCTCTTAATATTACCTAGACCTAAGGTTTCTAAAATGTTAGAAATTTTTGGGTTTTAGCTGTTAGATTGATCCGAATTAGATTATCATGTCATTGCTTAGTTTCTTTTATGAAATTTAGAACCCTTCCCATGCAGTTCTTTTAGTTCATGAATTATGCATGCTAGGTCAGTTATTTCAGATATACATGCTTCAATATATGAATGTCAAATTATCAATTATAATTGTTGCATTCTCAGAGTTTTCATGTCAGAAATTGAGCTATCCAGTACTTCACATTTCAGTCATAAAATTTCTTATATACATTCTAATTGTGAGTACCCTTAAAGTGTGATTCTATTGCATTGACCATATTATCATTTAGAGTCAGATTTCTGTCTTAGCATGTTATAACTTGGTCATTGCCTTCTATTAGTTCATGTTCAATATTCTCAGTATAGTATCATGCTTATCTCATATCATTATTCATTTATATGCTTTGGTTCAGTTATGTTTATTATTTAGCTTTATTCTATCCTGTATACTAAGTACCTTTCATGTACAAATGCATACTCTGTGCTACATCTTCTCGTGATGTTGGTTCAGGTTCTCAGCTTCCAGACCACACATAGATCAGTTCCCAATCTTCAGCTCAACAGTATCAGTGGTGAGTCCTCATTCTCCGAGGATGACACATATTATTTATTTGATTTTAGTCTTTAGTTTCAGTTTTTGCTAGATATAGCTGGGACATGTCCCATCATTTCTAGTCTGTAGAGGCTTTATTTCAGAGATAGTTAGATTCAACTTTAGCATTTGAGTTTCACCTTTCAGTTGTTAAACTCTCAGTTTTCATATATTCAGATAGTTTATGGGTATTCCCCATCTTTTCATTTTACACAATGATTTAGCTGCTGCATAATATTTCTTGTTTCAGTTTATCTTTAAGTATGTTTAAGATATGCCAGCAGGGTTAGCTTGGGGTCACTCGTGATCCTAGGTCCCGCATCCGCTTCCGCGTCCTAGGGGTAGCTTCGGGGTGTGACACTACCCGTGCACACCCAAAGTTAGGGGGGCATATATTTGGAATAAGACAACTGTGCATAAATGTGAAATGAGGCAACTGTGCAGAAATTTGAAATAGTTACACTATTTTTAAGAGGCCCTCACAATTATTTTTTTTTGTTATTCTTGTTTGAGTGACCTTTTCATTTTTCTTTCTTTGAAATTTTATAATTATATTTTAAATAATTGAAGGAGATTAAAACTAGTCAGTTTTAAAAAAATGCATTCATTTATTTTTCGACAATTTTTAAATTTCAACAATATTTTTTACCTAGTATCTGTCAAATATATAAAAAGGACAATATTTTTGTCAATGAATTGAAGGTGTGGGTGTTAGGAGTAGGATCGTTGTATACTTATTGTTGTATGTGCATTCTATTATTGATGAATGGATTGGTTATCTATTTTGTTGTTGTAGGCTAGGGTAAGGCCTAGCCCCTAATCTCTCTCGATCCCTATTTTGAAATTATACTTTTATCATTTGTATCATGGATGTTCTTGATCATCGGTATATTAAAAATATTCATTACTATAAATAGTTGAATTGATCAAGACATGAGTAGAATTACATCATGTCAACATTATGACAATGTATCTAATAATAAATGAGTTGGCACAAGGAAAATACTTAAATAATAACCATTGGTGAAAAAGAACACACATGAAAAATAGTCATTCGAGCAAATGGTGGGATCAATTGCCACCACCACCATGGACCCATATTCCTCTGGCATCAAAACCACTACCACCATTTTGACCACCACCGCCGCCGTTTTCACCCGATCCATGACCCTCACCATCTACAATGCAAAAACCAGATCCTCCATAACTACCACCTCCTCCACCACCACATCCTCCTCTACCACCGCCTCCACTACAATTTGCACCGAATCCATGACCTCGCCATATCCAATGCCAAAACTAGAACTCCCTAAACAAAAATTAGCATCAAATTGCATCTAATCTTTGTAGTATCTATTATCAATACTGCACACAAAAATAGCATAACATCGATTAGAGACAAAACTAGAAATCTATTAATTCTAACAAGGGAATTAAAAAAAAAAATGTTTGATTTGAAATTTGAATTGAGGCATAAGCTAATTTAAAAATCACTTTTACTACAACACTAAAAGTTTCCTAAATGTTAAGGGAATTTAACAATGTGTATATATACAAAACTATTTTATCTTATTTTCCCAATTTTATATAGCAACTAAAGAGATTCAATTAAACCACTTTCAATAGTTAGCTCCACTTTTAACAACCACAAGAAGAAATGAAATTTTAAGTGAGACTTTTTTTTGCGGCTCATGCAGCCACCAAAAATATGTAAGAGTTTTTGCGACGAATGCACCACAGAATATCGAAGTGAGCACTAGTCATTATTATGACTTCCGTTTTTAGCTTAAAATATATACGAATGGTTTTAAATTATGTAATACTATGTAACTCGTATGAAGTTCTCCAAAAATATATTATTTTTAAAGTATCTGACATGCGCTTGTTAGTATTTTTTGAAAAGTTCAAGCAACATAAATTTGAAGAAGAATGTATCTTACTTTGCTTTCATGTCCTTTGTTTTGTGGGGCTAACTGCTTGCCATGAAAATGCTAAAATAATACCTAGAATGTTGTATTAATTAATATTTGAGATACTATGAAAAATCTTAATAGATAGGGTTATGTAAGATGCAATGGCATAGTTAGTGACTATTAATTAGAAGTACAATTAATTATTCTATAAATGTCTGCAAAATGTAAAAAACAAAAACAAAATTGAAGTGAATGTATACGTAGTAGAACATCAATAAAGAAAAAGGAGTTACTAAATTCTTCAAAAACACAAAGTAAATTCTTTCAAGAAATTCATCAAACACTCGGGGGCACAAATACTTTTACTTGAAAATCTAACAAAACATGAAAAACAAATGTTGGGATATTCAAATTCTACCAAGGCCTCTCCCTCCTTTCATTTCGACCACTCTTTGCACCGGATCCATGACCCTCGTCATATCCCATGACATCACAAAATTCACCATTACTAGTTCCACCACCAACATCACCACACTTTGTTAAGTCCATGAACCTCGTGATGACCTATGCCAACACCAATTTAGGTTGTTCTTATTATAGTTGTTGCTTTTTTATTTCTTTGTTGTAGACTCTCTCTTCCAGATGGGACATTCTCATTTTATTTTTTTGGAGCGTTTTTCAACAACTTTAACCTTCGGATTAACAAAGAAAATTTAGTAAGAATAAAGTAAATTGTCTTGGCATCTCAACATGATGATAAAAGTTTATATCATGTAGTTAGGAGGTCAACAGGGAAATCTCTTCTTGTAACAATCAGTTTGGTAGATTTATATTAGGATCCTTTTCCCTTAATTAAGTGACACTTGGTGTAGGCGTTAAAGGTATATCATGACTTGGAAGGATGGGTAATACGTAGCTTGAGGTAATTAGAGAAGAATTGATCCATGTCAACATTTGGGATAAACTTGCTCAGAATCGAGGTTTGAAAGTCCCTATACATCCGAAGGGTGATTTATGACTTGAGTGGATAGTTTGAACAAGTTCCAATGAAATCATGAGAGATTTAGAAGCTTAAGTTGCAAACTAGTAAAATTGAAGATTAAGAGATCATCACAATCAAATATGTGCCTAGATACCTCAGCTTGGTATTAGAGCATCCCAACAAGTTTGCATGGCATTTTAGTGAAATTTGCATATTTGATTTTTTTCTCGATAGGTTCATGCACTTAACCAGATAATGGTAGGCCCCTGATTTTTGTGAACTTTGAGGTTGCAAACTTGGGTGTCACAATCGCGAAGAGGTGATGGGTCTGTTTTGATTCAGGGTCATTGTAACACCCCACAAATAGAAAGAGCTAGAATTAGAAAGATTCATTTCTGGAAAGAATGAAAAATCTGGAAATTTAACAAAAATAAGTTAAGTAGGAGTATTGGGTCAACTTCAAACGACCATAACTCCTAGCACATGATGAGTTAAGAGTGCTACAAGATACCGTAGCAAAGATATTTGACTTATCCTTCCAACACTGCAAAGGTTCCTCAGTTTCGAGTTCGTATGCGTGAGATATGCCAATTTGAAGTTGGGTTGTCTAGATAAGGAAAGTCAAAACCGGATTTTAGCAGGGTATTGTGGTCTTTTCACTACCCAATTAATTAAGTTCATTTTTGGTAATTAAGTTGGGGTCTCTACTGATGGGATTCAGTTTACCCTATGGAAAAATAAGTTGGGGTTTTGAGAGAAGAGAAAATAAGAGGAGAAAAGAGAAGAAAAAGCAAGGAAATCGTCAAGTTCTTGAAGAATTGATTGTGGATTTCGTCAAGGGGTGATCCCTACGAGGTATGTGAGCTCACATAGCGTTGGTTTAGTTCACCCACGCACCAATCATGATTTATTTCAGTGAATTTAGATTCTTGAAGGTTTAGAAATTGAGTTCTTGATGGATTTGTTAGAAGTTTCTATTGGGTTCTTAATTGTTGGAGTTCTTGATTTAGATTCATGAAATTAGGTGTCTTTTTGAGTAGATTCTTGCTTATTTTGCTTATGTAGTCGAATCTAAGTGTTTAGGGAAAGACCCAATTGAGTTTAGAGGGTTTAGAGTTGAAAAATGAGCAAGAAAAAGCGTCAAACACCTGGGGAGGGAGCTGGGGTGCCTCGCCACTCATAGCGCCTCAGAAGATGTTCTGTAGTTGGGGCCCTGGGGATACGCGCCAGCCAGTGCACCCCAACTTCAGTTCTGAAGTCTTGGGTCTGGCGCCCCGCGCCACTCAGAGAGCCAGGGACGCCTTGTCTTTTACGTTTTCCCACTTCTTTCCGTACTAGTTCCCTTGAAACGTACCTATATTTCCTAGTTGATTTGTACACTCTAAGATACGTCTAAACAACACGAAGTCATCCATAACATGAGATCATGAGCCTTGAATCCATAATTCAATTTAAGGAAAGTTAAGAGTCAAGTCAAGAGAAGTTCATAAAGTTTTTCAAAAGTATTTTACAAATGTTTTAACCTTGTTTAAGACTTGAGTTTTGAGTTGAGTGAAGAGTGAAGATTGAAGTTTATTTCTTGAAAAGAGTATATCGAGACTATATTTTCCCAAAGAGTAACATGTTTTCACATTTAAAGAAGAAAGGAAACTTTGATTTCCAAAAAAACCTTTGAGCTAGTTTTCAGTAAAGAGTAAATACTTTCACAATTATGCAAGAGAAAAAAATTGATTTCCAAGAGAAGCCTTTGAGCTATGTTTTAAGCAATTATCTCAAAACATAGAAAGAAGTTATGTTTTTAAACATAAGAGCTAGTATTATATTTTGGGAGTAGTATTGAGCACAGATATGAGGGAGAGTTCAGACAACTCCCAGCCCCCATAAACCATGTAGCCACCATAGGTAGAAAAGGGCCATACTTTTTAGATAATTCCTTAGTGCTTTTTATCATAGAATAGTAGATCCACTTAGTAGGCAGGTTCTATACCCTCGGCAAGGTATAGGACGGCCCGACAGTGTGATGAAAAATGTTGTATCATCACAATAGCTCTTAAGTGATGGTTGTCGGTTATAGAAACTCCCACAAAAGTATTTTGTATTCTTATATACATTCCAGAGTTTATATAGTATCTTAGCATACATACAGAGTTACTATTGTATTTCTAAATACACAGAGTTGTTATTAATGTTTTAAAAAGCTTTTCTTTATATTGCACTTGTTTATACTGCTTTATATTGAAATCAGTTGAGTTGAGTTGGTTCTTCAGTTCCTTTTAAGCTTTTTTCTTGCTTTAGAATTCCCCTCGCATGCTCGTACATTTAATGTACTGATGCCATTTGGCCTGTATCTTTTTATGATGCAGATCAACATCTAGCGCATCATTGATTCTAGTTGAGCTTCATAGTTGTTGGGGAGCCTCCTTGCTTCCGTTGGATCACTTTTAGGGCTTTTAGTCTGTTTAGTTCATTAGGATGTCATAGGTCTTGTCGCAAAATCAATCTCAGTTTTAGAGGCTTCATAGATAGACAGTTAGTTAATTCATTTGCCACTGTTTTGTTATTGGCTTATATTTTGTGACTTGAGTTGCCATATTTGCTAGTTGAATTTATCTTCTAGGACATTCTAAGTTATTTCATGAGTTCATCATTTGAGATTATATTCTTGTGTTTAAGTCTTCCGCTGAGTAAGTTAGGCAGGCCAAGGGTTCGCTTGGGGCCAGCAATGGTTCTCGAGTGCCAGTCCCACCTAAGGTGTAGGCTCGGGGCGTGACAAACTTGGTATTAGAGCACAGAGTTCAAGAGTCCTAGGGAGTCTATGAAGACGTGTCTGTAGAGTCCTAGTTATCGGTGTGAAGCGTGCCACATCTATTATTAGGAGGCTGCAAAACTTAGAAATGTTCTCACTTCTTTCATACTCATTTGTGCGATAGAGTTCATCTCCAAAATGTTTCTTCTAATTCGTGTGTGCGCGTGTCTTTCAGATCATGCATCCATGAAGAGCTTTCAGAGGTCGTCCAGCTAGGAGAAATGTTGAACCACAAGTAAAAAGGGTATCTAATGCACCAGAAGTGCAAAACCTTAGAGAGGTCACCAATGCCGAATTTCATGAAACTATCTAGATGTTGAGCCAAGTTGTGACCAATCAAGCTGGGAAACAGAGAGGGAATAAATAGGAAGTGGCTGACACTTCAAGGATCCATGAGTTCTTAAGGATGAATCCACCAAGATTCACAGGTTCAAGTGTTGTTGAAGATCCATAGAATTTTGTTAAAGAGCTTCAGAAGGTTTTTGAGATCATGCATGGTGTTGATACTGACAGGGTGGAACTAGTTGCATACCAAATGAAGGGTGTTGGTAGAATCTGGTTTAACCAATGGAAGAAGAACCAAGTTGAAGGAGCACCACCTGTGAGTTGAGCTTATTTAGAGGAGGCCTTCTTGGGGTGTTTCTTCCCCCGAGAAGTAAGAGAAGCAAATGTATGAGAGTTCTTTACTCTTAAGGAGGATTCTTTGAGCGTTCATGAGTATAGTTTGAAGTTCACACAAGTTTCCCGGTATGCTCCGGAGATTGTTGCTGGCATGAGGACCAGGATTAGTTTATTCGTTGGTGGGTTGTCTCGCCTGTCAAGCAAGGAAGGCAAGGCAGCTATGTTGATAGGGGATATAACCATAGCAAGGCTAATGATCCATGCACAACAAGTTGAGGAGGACAAGCTGAGGGATAGGGAAGAGTTTAAGAATAAGAGGGCTAAGACATCAGGAAATGAGTCCGGACAGCAAAAGAGTAATGCGTACCGGTCTTTCTTCCAAAAGAAATAAAAGGGACTTGCTCCATCATATTCTAGTGCACTCACACCAAAGAACAAACGTGAGTACAATAGTAAGAATTTTAGAGCTAAACCTACCTATTCTCAGTGTAGTATGGCACAGCAGGGTAGTAAGCCTCTTGCATGTGCTAAGTGTAGTAGGAACTAATCAATGATGTGTCGTATGGCTCCACTGGTTTCTTCAAGTGTGACCAGAATGACCATTTTATGCGAGAGTGCCCAAAGAATAAGTAGGGTAATGGTAATGAGGGCAATAAAGCACAATCTTCTTCAGTTTCTCCACCAGACAGAGCTGCATCTAGCAGAGCTACTTCAAGGGCAGGCGGAGGAGGAAACCGTCTTTATTCTATCACTAGTCACCAGGAGCAGGAGGATTCGCCAGATGTTGTCATTTATATGATCCAAGTCTTTAACTTTGATGTTTATGCTTTGAAGGATCCAAGAGTGAGTTTATCCTTTGTAACCCCGTATATTGCGTTAAATTTTGATATTCTTCCTGAAAAACTTAGTGAGCTCTTGAGTGTTTCTACACCTGTTGGTGAGTCTATTCTAGCAGAGAGACTCTATCATGATTGTACCATTTCCGTCAATCACAAGAGCAGCATGGCTGATTTAGTTGAGTTAGACATGGTAGATTTTGATTTTCTTCTTGATAGCGGCTGACTTCATGCCTATTATGCCTCAGTTGATTGTAGAACTTGAGTTGTCAAGTTCCAGTTTTCAAATGAGCCCGTCTTAGAGTGGAAAAGTAGTTCAGTAGTGCCTAAGGGATGTTTTATTTCGTACCTTAAGGCAAGAAAGTTAGTTTCCAAGGAGTGTGTCTATCACTCACTTAGTCCGAGTTAATGACTATAGTATTGAGATACCTTCTATTCATACAGTTTCAGTAGTAAAAGAGTTTCCAGAAGTCTTTCCAGATGATCTTCCCGGAGTCCTTCCTGAGAGAGAAATAGACATCGGTATAGATATTCTTCCCGATACTTGTCCTTTATCTATTCTGCCATATAGGATGGCCCCACCAGAGTTAAAAGAGTTAAAAGAGCAGTTGAAAGATATCCTAGAGAAAAGTTTTATTCGACCAAGTGTCTCAGCTTGGGGCACTCCGGTCTTGTTTGTGAGGAAAATTGATAGTTACCTTAGGATGTGTATAGATTACCATTACTTGAACAAGGTTACCATCAAGAATAAGTATCCTCTTCCGAGAATTGATGATCTCTTATATCAACTTCAGGGTGCCACTTGTTTCTGTAAGATAGATCTCAGATCTGGCTACCATTAGTTACGATTAAAGGAATGTGAAGACAACTTTCAAGACCCGTTATGGTCATTATGAGTTTCTGGTCATGTTGTTCGGTTTAACCAATGCGCCTGCAGTGTTCATGGACCTTATGAATAGAGTATTCAAGCCTTATTTAGATATGTTTGTTATCGTATTTATTAATGACATACTAATCTATTCGAGAAATGAGGAAGATCATGCTAGTCATCTCAGAATAGTTCTCCTAACTCTAAAGGATAGAGAGTTGTATGCCACGTTCTCTAAGTGTGAGTTTTGGCTTGAGTTTGTGGCATTCGTAGGCCACATTGTTTCCGGTGATGGAATTAGAGTTGATACTCAGAAAATAGAGGCAGTGCCGAATTGGCCTAGACCCACATCTCCCACTGATTTTAGGTGTTTCTTGGGGATGGCTGGATATTACAGCAGGTTCGTAAGGGGATTCTCATCTACTTTGTCCCCTTTGACCAAGTTAACTAAGAAAATATTGAAGTTTCAATGGTCTAAAGCTTGTGAGAAAATCTTTCAGGAATTGAAAAAGAGGTTAACTACTGCCCCAGTATTGACCTTACCAGAAGGTACGCAAGGCTTTGTTGTATATTGTGATGCGTCCAGAGTTGGTTTGGGTTGTGTGTTAATGCAGAATTGCAAAATTATAACTTATGCCTCAAGACAGTTGACAGTTCATGAGAAGAGCTACCCAACCCATGATCTAGAGTTTCCTGCCGTAGTATTTGCTTTGAAAATATGGCGTCACTATCTTTATGGTGTTCATGTAGATGTATTCACTGATCACAAGAGTCTTCAGTATGTGTTTAGTCAGAAAGAGCTTAATCTCAGACAACAAAGGTGGTTAGAGTTACTCAAGGATTATGACATGAGTATTCTTTATCACCCAGGCAAGGCTAATGTTGTTGTTGATTCCTTGAGTAGATTATCTATGGGTAGTACTGCCCACGTTAAGGAAGAGAAGAAAGAACTAGTAAAAGATGTGCATAGACTTGCACGATTGGGAGTTCGCCTAATAAATTCAACAGAAGGAGGAGTAGTGGTGATGAATGGGGCTGAATCATCATTAGTATCAGAAGTGAAAGAAAAGCAAGACCAAGATCTTAATTTGCTTGAATTGAAGGCAAATGTTCATAAGCAAAAAGTAATAGCTTTTGAACAAAGAGGAGATGGCGTGTTGAGGTATCAAGGTAGGTTGTGTGTACCAAGGGTGGATGAACTTCAAGAGAGGATCATAGAGGAAGCTCATAGCTCCAGATATACTATCCATAAGGGTTCCACAAAGATGTATCATGATTTGAGAGAAGTTTATTGGTGGAATAGTATGAAGAAGGGCATTGCAGAGTTTGTTGCTAAGTGTCCGAATTGTCAATAGGTTAAAGTAGAGGACCAAAGGCACGGTGGTATGGCTCAGAATATAGTACTTCCAGAATGGAAGTGGGAGATGATCAATATGCACTTCATTACTGGGTTGCCACGGTCTCGCAAACAACGTGATTCCATTTGTGTGATATTCGATAGAATGAAAAAGTCTGCCCACTTTTTGCCATTAAAGACTACCCATTCAGTAGAGGACTAGGTCAAGTTATACATTCATGATATAGTAAGACTTCATGGAGTTTTTGTCTCCATTATTTTAGACAGAGGTGCGCAATTTACTGAACAATTTTGGAAGTCATTCCAGAAAGGCTTGGGTTCAAAGGTGAACTTAAGTACTATTTTTCATCCTCAGATAGATGGTCAAGTAAAGCGCTCTATCCCCTAACTAATTACTAATTAACCCCCAAACCCCTAACCTAAAACTACAACATAAAAATTGCCTATGACCCACGAAATCACCACCCATGGACCGAGGGTGGGGTCATGGAGCATAATGCACCTCCGTAGGTGCTGGTACTGCAGTTTAAAATGACAGCCAACTCAATCCTTGACCACGACCCCAACCCATGGGGCGTGGGTCCACTCACGGCGAGTAGGTGGCAATCGTGAGTGCTGTCTATTTTGACAACTTTTAGGGCTATTTTGAGGTCCTCGTCAAGGACCCCTTGGGTGGTCCTTGGGGGTCGTACCTTGACTCTCTAACCCTTAAACCCTTATTCTAAGTATGGGAATCATTTTTACGACTTAAACCCTCTCATCAATCTCTAATACTCTTATGAAATGCTCTAGAACTCTCTAGTTCAACTTACTAGTTTCCGATGAAATACAATATCTCCCCCTTGGGATCATTTGTCCTCGAATGACGATTCTAAACACTTCTTAAAGTCACAACTCTAAGCTAACAGCCCATCATGCATGCACTACATCTTAATACACACAACCAAGGAAGAAAACTTCAATTCCAAGCTAAATACATACAATGCAACACAAGGGAGTAGGAACTACTTCTACTAACCCAAAATGCATGAAATTCTATATCTACTCATTTTCAAGGAGGAACTAACATCTCCTAGCTAAAACATGCTCTACACACACTCATGGGGCCTAAATTCAAATTACTCTCAAAAAAGTATTTATTCAAGGAAGAATCTTTCAACTCCCAAACTATGGCATGCTGATATAATCATCTCATGATGTCTATACGCAAATTTTACTCAAATGCACTACAACATGAGGAAAAAAATGCATATAAGTAATTTCTACCAAGACCTAAGCATCTTCATGAACGTGCATCACATAAGAAAATCACAGATACATACAATTCACACATGACTTCCTATAAAGGCAAATCAAGAGGAACTTATCATTCATTAGGTGTGTGTATATGTAATTAACCTTTTAAAAAACATCCTACAACTAGGTCATGAGCATATTCACTTTACACTCAAAGTGTCTCTAAAGCATGTACTAAACTTCATACAACATGCACACTATCATATCTTACCCCTTTCTAAGGTCAAACCTATATTAAATCAACACATCTAGAATGACTACATTAGACATGGATATATTCATAATCATATCAAATCAACACATTTAGGATGACTACATTAGACATGGATGATAACATGCTTCAAATAGTTTAATTACTATAAGCATAATCTCATACTTCACCTCCTTGAGGTTCAAGCCTACTTCTAATCTTCATACCTAGGGTTTATGCACTAAACACGGATGTCATCCTAACTCATGTGATTCTATCACTTTATGCATTCAACTACTCATGAGGCAAATTGGGTAGAAAGGTCTTATCATAACCATTCTATCTAATACACTACCATTATCTCATAAGTTTCACTCTTGGAGCCTTAACATAATTCATGATATTGGATTTGCCCTCAAAACCCTAAAATCATTACTATCTGAGAACCCCTTACAAGTTAAGTTTATACCCATCCCTAATATCATGTCTAGAATTCTACATTAGACAAGGATATCATCATTACTCAAGTGATTATATCACTTCCTACCATTTATTATTCATAAGGTGAATTAGGTAGATAAGGGTCTTTCATCACAAACTCTTCAAAGCATAATTTCTTTCAATTCTAAGTTTGGAGCAAGTCATCACTAAGTTTTCACATCCATCATACAAGGTGATTCTAAACCATTTTAAATTACACTTCTACCCTTCTTAGAGGAGTCTATTCACTCAACCCATCTAGTTATTATCTAAACACCATATTCAACCAATCTATCAACATACCTCAAAACTCATCATGACTAAGTCGGGTTCTACCATCAACTAAACATAACCAAACAAAAACCTTACTAGATAGGCACACTATCTCCCCCTTGGGAGTAATCCTACACAAATTCTTCTAAACATCTTTTCATAACATAAAGACAACAATGAAGCATCATTCATACTAAAGACAACATTAAAGTCTATCATCTCAAATATATCAAGTCATATAGCCATAACTGGCATCTCAACCACCTTTATCCCTCACTCCTTATATCATAAGCCCTTCGAGTAGTCATATCCTAAAGACCATCGGATAAGGAATATGAGATAGACCTTACTAAGTTAAACTCTATGGCACGACTTGATGAATGAAGAAGTGAAGTTTCCTAAGCATATAATAGTCTTCTATTCATAAATGTGGTGCGCTTCACATTTATGAACAAGACTCTACTAGACGTTGTTTGAGACAATCCTAGAACCATT
>JAJOOF010011762.1:0-22631 GCA_029582545.1 Solanum lignicaule
TGACACGTGTCGATTTAAAATAAGAAGTTGCATTTGAAGAATATATATAAAATAAAGAAATCATAAAAGAGTATTTCGTGTTAAAATGGAACAAAAAAGATGGAGTTCAAGGGTTAAAATGGAACAAGGCTAAGTTGGAGTGCCAAAATGAAAAATTGGGCCAAGTTTGAGGGGCTGTGTATGTGTTTGGCCTAAAAATAATCAAGTAATAAATTGCTCTTTGAAAAAATAGAGGATTATATAGTCGACTCTAGCTAGCTATATATTTTAAAATTTAAAAGGGCTTAATTAATCAATCGATATAATAATATGAAGTCAACATCCAATGTTACGAAAACACATCGAATATACTTAAAATTATAAATACGTTCGAAAAGCATTCACAATCTCTATGCAAGTGTGGGACACCGGGAAAGTGGACAAAAAATTATCTATGATGTAACCAGTTTCATATTATATTTTGTCTCTCTATATTATTATTCTATGAACAATACTTGTGACCATTATGATACTAGTATTCCCACCCCCCATAAAATTACCTCTCTGTAATTAGAAAATGATCTAGAATTTAAATTTTATAGATTCAATTTTTAATGTTTTAAGCAATGAACTCATTATATATTTAAAGTCATGTGTTCATATCTATTACGTACTCATTATTATTGTTTTGGTTGAGTTGTATATGTCAAAATCAGCTCATAACCATGGCTGATTATCCATGAATGCAGTAAAGAGAAATCAGGGAAGAAGAGAGTATGGAGAGAATCAACCAACTGATTTTTATTATGAGGAAACAACGTATTTATACAAAAAGGAATCCAAATATCTAACTAACTAATGAGCTGTCAATTTACCAACAATAACAGAATTCAGCTGACTCACTAATCTAACTAATTAATTGAATAGACTAACTAACTAACTAATTAGACTAGTAACATAATTAGCTAAATCATAACACCCCCCCTCAAGTTGGAGGTGTAGAGAACACAGACAACTTGCTCAATGCTGCAGAATGCTTGATTCCAGTCAATGTCTTAGTTAGTATATCTGCCAGTTGATTATCAGAACTTATGTGATGCAGTGAGATGAGACCTGTCTGAAGCAGATTCCTTACAAAGTGACAATCTACTTCAATATGCTTAGTACGTTCATGAAATACTGGATTTCGAGCTATATGAAGGGCTGATTGGCTATCACAGTATACTTCTATAGGTGTTGGTAATGGCAATGTAAGTTCTGTGAGTAATCTGCTAAGCCAAACTAATTCTCCTGCAACTTTCCTTAGAGCCCTATACTCTGCCTCTGCTGAGGACAAAGATATGGTCTCTTGTTTCTTGGACTTCCAGCTTAGTGGACTATTACCCAATAACATAATATAGCCACTCACTGACTTCCTGGTGTCAGGACATGCAGCCCAGCCAGAGTCACAATAAGCTTTGACACTGTAAGACTGATCTTTGGACATAAAGATTCCCAGTGTGGGGTCTGCTTTGAGATACCTCAGTAGATGAAATGCTGCTTGCAAATGTGGCTCTCTAGGATCTTGCATGAACTGGTTGAGATGTTGTACACTGTATGATATGTCCATCCTAGTATTGGTCAAGAAATTCAACTTCCAATAAGTTTTCTGTAGAAAAGTGGTTCTGTGAGAGGAGTCCCTACCTTTGCTTGGAGTTTGAATGCAGGATCAAGTGGAGATGAGCAGTTGCTCATGTTTGCAATCCTGTATTCTTTCAACATGTCAAGAACAAACTTCCTCTGAGAGATGATAAGTCCATCATCTTTATAGAGTACCTCCATTCCAAGGAAATAGTGTAGCTTGACTAAATCCTTAATGTTGAACTTGTCATGAAGGAATGCCTTGAGTTCCTTGATTTCAAAAATATATGTGCCAGTTAAGATCACATCATCTACATAAACAACAACAAAAATGGTGGAAGCCTCAGACTTCTTATAGAACAAGGAATAGTCATTCAATGAGTGTGTGTACCCTTTTGAATATAAGGCTTCAGTTAGCTTGGCATACAACTATCTGCTGGCTTTTTTCAGGCCATATAGTGACTTGTTTAATCTACATACCACCCCTGGCTTGTGCATTGCTAAGCCTAGGGGAACCTCCATATACACCTCTTCATGTAAATCTCCATAAATGAAGGCATTGTTCACATTAAGTTGAAATATATCCCATCCCTTTTTTACAGCTGTAGCTAGCAAAGCCCTCACAATTGTCATTTTGATTACTGGTGAAAAAGTCTACATATAATCAATTCCAGCTTCTTGAGTATAACCTTTCACTACAAGTCTTGCTTTGAATCTTTCAATAGCTCCATCAGCTTTATGTTTCACTTTATACACCCATCTACATCCTATGGCCTTCTTGCCACTAGGTAAACTAATAAGATCCCAAGTATGATTTGTGTGTAATGCTTCAAATTCTTGTGTCATAGCCTGCTGCCAGGCAGGGTTTATAGCAGCTTTCTCATATGAAGAAGGTTCATCATCATTACTGATATTCCTCACAAGTGTCTGACTCTCAAATGCCAAGATCTCAGATGGTATATGTTGGTGTTTTGAGAATGCAGTGTTGAGGGAAATATGTGAGTTCTGTAACTGATTTGTTATATTGTTAGGCAAAACATAATCATGTAGGTATGCAGGCAATCAATGTGATCTAGGTGGTCTTTTGGAAATTATAGGTTCAGATTGTTGGACAGAATTAGAAGAATGATAGGTGGCAGGTGTTACATTATTAGGTGATAAGCAAGTTGTATTATTATTAGGTGATTTGTGGAGTGGACTTCTACTTGCACCAACTACATTAGTTTCCACATGTTGTACAGATTGTAAGGCAATGTTATCATGCAAAGTGTCTATGAAAGGCACAGAATGCAAGACTGAAGGAAAAGAAGATACATCAGGTAAAACAACAAAAGGAAAGATAGTTTCTTTAAAGACTACATCCCTAGAGATGTGTATTTTTCTTGTGGCCAGACTAAGAACTTTGTAACCTTTTCTCCCAAAGGGGTAGCCTATGAAGATATGGGGTGTGGTCCTTGCTTGGAATTTGTCCCTATGGTTTTTTGGAAAAGTAGGATAACATAAACAACCAAAGGATTTCATGTGTGAGTATGTTGGTTTGTTGTCATATAACAAATCATATGGGGATTTACCCTTTACATGGGAGGTATGAAGTCTATTAATGATGTATGTGGCACACAACACACACTTACCCCAATACTTAAGAGGTAACTTGGATTGGAAAAGTAGGGCTCTGGCAACTTCTAACAAATACTTGTGTTTTCTTTCTACCACCCCATTTTGTTGGGGTGTATAAGGACAAGTTCTCTCATGTATAATTCCTTTTCCCTTAAGGAAGGTTGATGTTTCTGTATTCACAAACTCAAGTCCATTGTCAGTTCTTATGGTCTGAACACAGGTATTGAATTGGTTCTCAATCATGGATAAGAAACTTTTGATGACTCCTAAGGTGTTACTCTTACATGTTAATAATTGGGTCCATGTGCATCTACTATAGTCATCAACAATAGTGATAAAATATCTATGCTTATCATGTGTCATCATGTGGTAGGGACCCCATAGGTCTATGTGTAACAATTGAAATATTTTGGTAGAAATGTGGGTACTAGGATGAAAGGGCATTCTTTCCTGTCTTGCCATTGGACATACATTACAAAGGAAGTGCTGTTTTGCAGAAAAACTCTCAGGTATATACTTAATTTCCTTCATCTTTACAAAGGGTACATGTCCAAGTCTATTATGCCACAACACATTCACATCATTGCATGTATGAGTCATAAAAGAAGCAGAAATATCAGGAGTTTTATTGAGTGAAGGACATATATAAGGTTGTGTATTGTGTTTACATGAGTGAATAGGAAAAGATACAAGTTTAGAATTCAAAACATCTTGTCTCGACAAGTAATCAGAGTTTGAAGCGGCAGAAGCAGTACAGGCAGCACCAGAATGAACAGGCTTCATCCGATATTTAGAACACAGAAAATAAAGCCCATCCTTTGCTTCACCAATCACCAGAGGCCTCGTCATTGAAGGGGCCTGCAGAATGCATGAAGATTCAGAAAAATACACAACACTTTTAGGCATGAATTTTGAAAGACAATGAATAGAAATGAGATTATACTTAAATGAGGGCACATACAACACTTCATGTAAAACAATGTCTGGTGCAAGTATCACACTACCAATTTTCATAACTTTCACCTTATAACTATTTGGTAAAGAAATTAACAAGGGGTATGGAAGGTAGGTAATGTTTGTTAGAAATGTCAGGTCAAAGGTCATATGGTGAGAGGCTCCTGAGTCAAGGATCCAAGAGTCAGTTTTACTGTGGGAACATCTGCAAGACAATTTCCCAAAAACAATTGAAGAAGTACATGCTATCATACCTGCAAAATTCACACTACCATTGTCCATGTGTTTAGCATTATCCTTCTCAGTTTGGAACTGTTGTACCAACTCCACAAATTGAACATATTGTTCTCTTGTTAGTTGATGATCTGTGTCTGTATGAGCTCCTCCAGTATTCTCCTCTCCTGAACATCAGCCATAAGGCATTTTCCTCTGTTGAATCTAGAATTCTAATTATTGTTCATGTACCCATTTTGGTTGAAATTCTGATAATTGTTCCCCTGTGTATTGTTGTTTGACTGTGGATAACCATGTAGTTTGTAGCATTTTTCCCTAATGTGTTCAGGCCTCTTGCAATAATCATATATCATACGGGGCTTGTTACCACTATAGGAACTGGTCTGAGAGTTGTTAGTCTTGAAATTGGTATTAGTGTTCCCTATAGGAGAATGGTTTGGTCTTGGTGACCTAGAAGAACCTGCTCCTCCTGAACCATTTGTATTAAAAGCAGCATACTCTATGCTTTTCTTCCCTGAACTGCTTGCATTCAACGATGCAGATTCCATGAACATTTGAGCACTCGGTTTAATTTCTCTTTGTTTCTCATCCTGTACTAACAGAGAAAAGGTTTGTGCCAGGGAAGGTAATGGGTTCATCATGAGGATATTCCCTCGAACTACAGTATAAACCTCGTTCAACCCCATAAGGAACTGTATCAACCTTCTATCCTGCTCCACTTTGAACATATTATCCTTAGCTCCACAAGTGCAATTACAATTGCATTGAGTTTTGATGTGTAATGAGCTCAATTCTTCCCATAGCTTTTTCATCCTAGTGTAGTAGGTAGTAATGTCCAAAGTTCCTTGTGATAATTCATTGATTCATGCTGAACTTGATACAACTTTGCACCATTAGTCTGATCATATCGATCTTCCAATTCTTTCCATAACTCATATGAATCAAAAACATACTCTACACTTTCTGCAATTTCCTTAGCTAGAGAATTAAGAATCCAGGAAGTAACCATATCATCACACCTTTCCCATTGACGAAACTGTGGTGTTCCTGGATCGGGCCTCTTACAATCACCATTGATGAAACCCAGCTTGTTCTTAACTGACAAAACTCTAAGAACACTGCGTCTCCACGATCTATAACCTACTCCATCAAAAGGAGTTTGAACCAACGAAGCACCTAGATTATCTGAAGGATGCATATACAGTGGAGAACCGAGATCATTACTGTTAACACCATTATTACTCACAGAATTCTCACCACTCTCAATCACCATAGTAAACTCAGATCAAAGAAATACACAGAGTACGATTTGACCTAGTGATGAAACACAACAAAAAAAATGAATTGAAACGAAACAGATCTAGAACTCAATCTAGCTAACAATTTTGATACGCATATTAAGGAAGCAATACGGAAGCATAATGAGATCGAAAAAGAAGCACAAAGGCAAAGATGAATCGAGATACCTCGTGCTCTGATACCATGTCAAAATCAGCTCATAACCATGGCTGATTATCCATGATTACAGTAAAGAGAAATCAGGGAAGAAGAGAGTATGGAGAGAATCAACCAACTGATTTTCATTATGAGGAAACAACGTATTTATACAAAAAGGAATCAAAATATCTAACTAACTAATGAGCTGTCAATTTACCAACAATAACATAATTCATCTGACTCACTATTCTAACTAATTAATTGAATAGACTAACTAACTAACTAAATAGACTAGTAACATAATTAGCTAAATCATAACAGTATACATAAATATATAATCTCTGGATTTAGATGAACTTGGAATCAGAAGGTACGTAACGTACGCATCTGCCTATAACAATCTTACTCAAAATAAAAATTGATTTTACCTTTCACTATAATGATTCCAATTTTGATTAATTTTACAAAACTTTCTAATTCTATTTCTAATCCATATTTAAGATATTATCTATAACGTTATTGTCATAAAGCCAAATATAGAAATATAATTAGACTTACTAAACACCCACAATTACAAAAAAAAAGTATCTAATTTAGTGATATTCATATCTACAACTGAAAATTCTAGATTCACATCAATTATCTCTACACAAATTTGGAGGTGCAGATTTTATAAGATCTTTAATTTTTGGTCAATTATTAGTGTGTGGAGCAATTTTTGAAATTTGACAGGATTTTTTGGTTTTTTTAGTCAATTATTTTTTTTCATAGTATGTTAAATATTTGATAGAAATAAAAATTATGTACTATTGACAAATTTAAAATCAAAATTGCTCATAAATATATTTGAGTGACTATTTTAGACTTACCACAACATTAGGATCATTTTTGTTATTTTCTCAAAAATATTCGTTATAGAAATAATCCAGTAATATAATTGCTCCTCTACTTGCGATATTTATATAGTCGATTCTAACTATATCATAATCAATTAATTGATTAATATAATTATGCGCAATCAAAATACAATATGATATATATTTTAACTTAAAATTCTAGATATGTTCAAAGAGTATTCACAATATGTACGTAAGTGTGAAACATTTGGAAGGAAAAATGGAAAAAAAGTTTACTTGTGACGGAACCAATTTTAAATTTTTACCTTTGAATCTATTGCCCTTTTGGAATTATGGGCTAATGTTTATTAGTAATTATTATGTAATATTAATATAGGGAGAATAATACATTTGATCCCTTAATTATTGATAAGTTATGATTTTAATCTTTGTATATATAATTCAATACATGTAAGCTAAGTGTGTAACCTTTAATTAATTATAATATGTGTTTTTGATCCCTTATATATGAATTAAATAGTGGAATGGTTAATAATTTTAAATATTTATGAACATGCATAATCAACAAACAACTGAAGGGTAAACACACTTATTTAGATTTTACAAGAACTAAATCTAGAGCTTATCAAAAATTAAGGGACTAAAACTGTAATTAACGCAATCATATATTGGAGTGGAGTCAGAATTTTAACTTTAAGGTTTCTGAATTATAGAAACTATGACTTCAAATGCTAATAGTTGTGTTTGAAATTTAACATTTGTAATATATATTTAATTTCTTAACACAAATACATTATTTAAGCAAATATTATAGCCTATACTGGATTCAGCCAAATATATATATCCAAGCCTCTATCTCCGTCCTGAATATATATACTCCGAATCATCAAAAATGTTGAGTTACGTTTGATATTAAACTTATAGCAAATATGTTACATCCGCCTCTATATGCAGTTATATTTTCTCTCTTTTATATATATATGGAATGGTGTTGATTTGGTGAGGGGGCATAACTCTTTTCCAATTATGGGAGTTTGTATAAAATGACAAATTCAGGTAAACTAAAGATGACAAAAGAAAATAATCCAAATAATCTTAGAGCCAATAGGCCATAACTTAGACTATTCAAAAAGAAGAAAAACAAATTTAAATACTTTTAATTTAGACAGGTTATTTAAGAACACAACAATATGGACGTTTACTCGGTTACGTAGCTAGTAGTTGCAAAGGTTGAACAATCTTTCTTTTTTCTCTTTCCAAATTTCAATTTCTATACGTCTCATTCTCAGTGTTATTTGAATCGAGAATCTTTTATAAACATATTATTTTACATATATAAAATAGAAGTAAGATTTATGTATGCTCTATTCTTTTTAGACCTCTCCTATAAAATTATACTGAATATGTTGTTATTGTTGTATATGTCTCAGTTTTCTTCTTCTTCTTAAAAAAAAATCAATTGGTTGACAAATTAAAAATAGATATTTTATACTGTTGAGTTTCTCTTGTTTTAATTTATATATATATATATATATATATATATAAACTTCAAAATCCATTAGCTTAATAAGTCATTGTTAAAGACTCAATCTAATGTGATTAAGTGGTTTCCACCTTGTTCAAGTATAGTCATCATAAACTAGACAATTGACTTTTCTAAAGTCAAAACAATTTTTATTAGAAAAATAAAAACCTATGAATAAATTAAGAATTTGAAGTTTATTGATTTCTATAATAACCTCAATTTATTACACAATAATAATTGTGTTCACAGTAATTTTTTTTGAGGTATTTAGTAAATTTTTATTACATATACATGATATTGGCGAAAACTATTAGGCTCCTGAAAACTTATAGGTTGTATCTTAAATTTGTATAAGTCTTAACATTGAAGGATTTTGTAATACTGTTGTGATCATTTCATTTTTAACCAAAAATCTTAGGTTTGAGCAATAAAAATCAAAAACCTTTTTGTAGGGAGCACTTAACCCCTTCCCCCGATGGTAATATTGACTTGTTTGTTTTGATACCCAAAACAAAAACTCATTTACCGAACACTATATAAACAAGCCGCCACTATTACCACTCCTTCAAGACATTCAATAAAATTGAAAAAAATACATAAATAGCATGATCTCTGTGCAAGGATGAGACACAGAAATCAAAAAATGGTCCAATTAGCCACTATTATTCAACTAAAAAATGAACCTCAAAATAAGTGTTAACTATACCTTACAAATTAGGGTATGGATTACATGCCAAAGGACCAAAAACTAAAAGAGCATACAAGAAGAAAATAATAGTATGACTTGAGAAATCAAACATTTTGTTTCTGTTTGAGTGGGAGGGAACATTAATAAGCATGCTGATCAATTTTAATATAAATAACATAAAACATCAAGAATTTTTGCATAAAAGATGCCTTCATCCATAGATAAAATATATCACAAAATACAACAAAATCAATACAAATCTTGATTTACAAAAAGAAAAGAAAAAATGTAATTACATCAAAAAGAAAATCTCTCTGTATGTGTGCCTATTCCAAGCTATGTTACTGGAATTCTCCAAAATTGTTATTACACCCGTGTCAGATCATACAAAAGTGTACTACTTCTGAATGATCCAACACGCACCTGACAACATTTTTAAAGAGTTCGAGCAACATAGATTTCAAGAACAATAACCAATCCAAAAAAAAAAGAATAATCCAAGAATTGATCATCAAATTAAACATTTGAACTTCCATCAATCTTATGATAATAAGAATCTGATGAATTATCAAAAGAACTTTGAGGAATTTCTTCATCAATAATAATAAACTTCTCTTCATCTTCATATTCAATAGTTGAAGTTAACTCTTTAGCTCTTTTAGCTTGATCTTCCCAATTAGTTCTTGATAAAATCGCGAACAACATTGTCACTGCGCATGAAGCTTGTGCAGCTAACAATCCAATCCAAAGCCCCGTAAAATTGTACCCTCGAAAAAACCCTAGATACACAGCCACTGGCATTCCAACTAGGTAAAAACATCCTAAGTTGATGTTGGCACCCAATTTTGGTCTAGCTGTTCCTCTTAGTACCCCACAACCGGTCGTCTGTGGGCAATTCCCTAGCTCACAGAGTCCGATTATGGGCAAAATGAGGGATGTCAGGGCAATGATTTCTTGATCCTGAGTGAACATACTTGCCCAGACATCCCTCACTAGTACCGCGAATGTTAGAGCTATTAGCCCTAAAATAAAACTAGATGATAGCCCCACGAGTGCTGTCAATCTTGCTACATTTGGCCTATTAGCCCCAAGCTCATTTCCAACACGCGTTGACACACCAAAACTCAATGAAGATGGAAAAATGTATATCAACGACGTAGTTTGGATCAAAATCCCCATCGATGCAACGGTTGCTTTAGGATTAACCAACAATCCACATAACAAAATCATGATCTCATACCACCACCATTCCAAACAAACACTCACACAACTTGGAATTGCCAAATCCAATAGTGATTTCCAACCTTTAAAACAATCCAATGAAATTGAACTCCAAGTGTTGTTATGCACCTTAGATACAACAATGTAAGCAATTAATGATCCAACAAGATTAAAATTAGTCCAAACCCCACTTAAAGCAACACCTTTAATCCCAAGATCAAGTACTATAACAAGTAAATAATTAATAGGAATATGAACAAGACTAGCAAGTGCAGCACAATAAGTTAATGGCATGATTATCGATTGAGAACGAAGATAAATCCTCAACGGATGAAGAAATGAAAGGGTAAGAAGGTCAGGCAATGAAAACAAGATGTAATTTTGTGCTTCTCTTGCTATATCGTGATCTTGTCCACAAAACATCAATATTCTTTCCATGTTACACCATAAAAATGATATTGGTATCGAAATCAATAGAAGAAGTAGAATTGTCCTTTGTAAAATAAGTCCAAGAATCTTATATCTTTTAGCACCAAATGCTTGTCCACAAATTGGTTCCATTCCCATAGCTAAGCCCGAAAGGATCGAATAACCACTAATATTTGCAAAACCTATTGCCAACGAACCACCGGCTAATGACAGCTCACCGAGCCGTCCTAAGAAGAGCATCGAGATCATCGATCGAGAGTAAAGGAGCAACCCAGTAAAAATCATGGGAAATGCTATGTTAGCTATTGATTTTGCTTCACAATACGCTAAAAACAGGGGATTTTTCTCTGTTTTGCTCTGTTTATTTTGAGAAACTAATGGATTCAACATCTTTTTGGTTTTTCTTTTTCTTTCTTTATTTGTAATTCAAATAAAATTTTGGTATGTAATGAAATTTTTGAGAATGTTTTTTTTTTTTTTGTAACAGAAAGTTGTGGGCAAAGAAGATAGAGAGAGGGTTTTAGGAGTAACGGTTTGGTATGGGTTTTATAAGGGCGGGGAATATTGAATAAATATATTTTAATTTACTTTTTTAATATTTTTGTCATATAGTGAATTTCTATTTTTTTTAAAATATTATAAAATCCTTTTAAGGTGGGGTATAAGAAAGAAGTTTTAATGATGATCTGGGGCGGAGTTATCTTTGTTTGAGAGGAGTCAATTGATACCTGTTCGTTAGAAAATTATTCAGTGTAGCTGAATTTATATATGGATCATCTTGATTATGCTGTGTGATTACTTATTATATTTTGAATTTTCTTCGCAAAATTTTTTGTTGTGGAATAGATAAGATTTGTTTATACTTAACTAGAAGTTTCATGTTCAAACCATGAAAATAATGTAAAAAGATCGTTGGTAAAGAACACTTTTTTCTCTTTTACGAGGCATTGTAATCTATATTGACATGAATTTGAATTAGTCGAAGTTTTAAAATAACACTAGTTGCAGCATAGATTTTGGAATTATTTTTTTCTTCTTATTTTCTTTTTATTTGTTATATATAGGTCGGCCTTAAAGAAATACAAGGTGGTGGGATAGATTAATAAATTTTATCTTTAATCAGTGTTCTCCTAGGACAGACCTAGAAGGCAACTTATCTTAGTGCTTCACTTTGTAATTGTGCTATATTAAATACGTACACATTTTAAATTTAAACCAAGTTATTCAATACTTGCCATCATTATATAATTAATATTCATAAAAATTAAATTTCACTGTCTCTAATAGTCACTTATTCGAACCATTGTGAAAGGTTACTCCGTTAATAATTATGCAATGAAAATGTAAATTAATCGAAATTTGGATATCGAACGGCGAGTGAAAATAATAATATAATGATATATGGTTTGACTGGTTGCAACATAACTTGGAAATTTAATTTTTTTTAGTTTTGCTGCTTTCCCTATAAAATGTCGTTTTCATAACCGACCTTCTATAGGTCACTATTTGGCCAATTAATATGACTCGCATAAAGAGCAAAACTTTGGAAATGAGAAGATGAAGATGATGTCTTGTATTTGATTGATGTTCGATTAATTCAGATTTACGTTAATAAATTTTACTTTAAAAGGTAAAGTATTTTCTATCAAAAGAGATCTAATATTTAGAATTCAAATTGAGACATATAATTAACATTATACGTTGTTGGAACGGGATTGAAAGCATATGACATCACACATGTTTGAGTTTTTCATTGACGTGCACTGATTTGAAATTACTACTACAACTATACTAAAAGTTGAAACTTGAAACTTAAAAACGTTTAGTTTTGACTTAAGTTCCTTACATGACATGTTCTTCTCCCTAATGGAATGAAGTGCGTTCCATTCTAATATAATTATATTTTTTAATACTCTATCGAGATTCAATGGAATAATCACTATGCTAGCTAGTTGCATGCATGCTATGTGTTTAATCGAACCACAAACAAATAGAATATGTTTATTATGAATTTCGATTGAACTTAGTATTTTCAATACAAAGTACATAAATTTATGTAAAAAATACTAAAATTTTAACAAGTGCTAAACGCAGAATCCACATTTCCAAAAGTAGAATAGGTTTAATGATAAGATTGAAGAAGTCAGATCAGATCAAACTCAAATTTTAGATCCGTCTATGACTCAGACCTCTAAAAAGTGTCTATTAACAAGAGAAGAATCTTAATGTTTTATCCTTGAGATTCTAGTGGATTTTAATTGACTTTTTAATCTCTTAGTGGATGTTAATTAATTAATTTATTCTATAATCTCGATGGATTAGTAATGTTTAGACTTTATATTTCTAACTAAATTATGTATTATGGAAGCATGGATAATGTTTTTTTTTTTGAGGTAAAAAGCCAAATTAAAGTGGATTTACTTGAGACAAATTAAAAAATGTTGGGCGGTTAATTAGTGACTAATTAGATGAAAATTCTCTAATGGATTTGACTGTGAAAAGACATTTCAATTTCTGATTCATCCCAAATACATTTTAAAAATATTTTAAATTATTAATTATTATAACTTATAATATTTTTTAAATATATATAAAAAAATTAGACAATTTTAAAGTTTTATGTTCATATTTATGAACAAAATTAGAAAAAAATTGAATCTTGAAATTTGGTTTATTCTCTAAGTTAATGTGTGAATATTGCCACCTACTACCTAACAGATCATTTTATGGTATTTTTATTATAAAAGTGGATAGGCACTAGTTGCCTTCTGCTTCAAAATTTGAAGTATTTTGATAAACTTTAAACATCCTGCGTATAGCGAGATTTAGATACGACTTTTATTTGAGTTTAAATCATGATTAAATATATCACGTACTTATTTGATGAATTTAGTAAAGAAGTATATTAAAATTGTATTGTTACTATTTGCTATAGTTTTTTATACAATAATAAGTCTTTTTATCTTAATATAAGCAGTGTAAGAGCAAATGTTTTAGTTTGATTTCTAGGAACAACATGCTACATGTAATAATGTCAAATAATCAAAATTGAAATGGTGATCGAACACAGTATTTGTTACAAATTTGATAAAGAAATAAATATCGTACCTTTACTATAGTCATTCCTTGTAGCATATTAAACATTCGATTCTAACAAGTAGTATAATAGATAGTTAAGATCATGATTCCATTTTCAAAAACAACATGCTACGCATGAGTTGTGACAAGTATCGAGAGTGAGAGGGTTATAGCTTTAAAGAGTAATGTTAATATCCGACCTATGACAACGCCTGATTTATTAGAGATGGTTCGAATCGAAATCATCTTGAACATGACACTTGTTAGTCAATAAGTTGCGCTCTTACGCCCATTCGAACAACTATTATTTTTTCTTTTTTATTCTTTTACTATACATTTTAAAAGTAAGTTTATCATATGAGAAAAAGAATAGAGTTTTTTTTGTATAAATAGATATATCCCTAAAGAAATCAGACTTCATTCTTTTATTAAGGAAATAAATAACTGAAAATAAGCGAAAATCAAATAAAAATGTTATCGCAATTCTTAATTAATGAACTAAATGTTTGTTTAGCTCTACTTTTTTAGGTAACAAGTCTCTGATCCATCACTAACCCATATTATATAATAGCCAATTTTGTCTAATTCTGTAATCCTTTGACTTGTTCACTATAAAATATTTATCACTTTTTGCTTTTGTAAAGCTAAACCAAGTGAACCTTTTAAAAAATCCCAACTTATAGGATCTCCATCTTTTGCTTCTATTTAACTAATAATAATAATCTAATCTAATCTCAAAAATAAATTAATATACTTTAATTTAGAAATAATAACACTTTGGTTCCTTAATAATTGATAAATTCTAATTTTGATCTTCGTAATATATGATTAATTCCATATAACCTTCATTAATTTTAATGTGCAATTTTTATTCCTATGTAATTTCACAAATTCAAATTAATGAAGACACGTTAAATTATTAAAATTTAAATAAATTTTTTTATTCATAAATGGGGGAGCAAAAGTACTACTATCATCTCTATAATTGAACTTTTTGAACTTTGATTAAATTATCTTGATAAGTGAAAAACATCAAATAAATTGAAATTGAGAAAATAATCTTAGTGGAAAGAGGAAACAAGGAAATAATTCTTTTTTATTTTAGATATTTTGTCCTCTCTTAACTTAGGTTGAGGAAAAGACAACAAAAAGGACAAATACTAGTATATATATCAACACAAATAGTTTTTAAAATTTATTGTTTTTGTTGTTGGGAGCATTAATGGTGGTGGGGTTGAAAGGATGGTTGAGTAGTTTATTCTTTTCACAACATGTTAGATAGTTCCTTCATTCATATTTTATTTTATTTGAAATTCCATATATGGAAAATAAAATAAAAAGAAATAGACTAGAAACGATATATTCATATTAATGATAGAAACATAATTTATATGTTCGTAGAGGAGAAAATGAATTGTTGGATTCATACACTTGGTTCGTATGATATTTTTTTTGAAATTTTCATGTATAGAAAAGAAACTTAAAAAATAGACTAAAAATGATTCATGTCAATTAGAGAGGCATGAATAATGTTTCACTGGATTGATGTAGATCTAGTAGATAGGAGAATGATCCACCAAATTTACATAAAGAATCTACAATATGAGCATAATAAATTGCGTATAAAAGAAACATGAAAATATAGTAACTCATGATAGAAATTAATCCTTCGGTTCATAAGAATTTTTTTTGAACTTTCCATAATATAGAAAAGAAACAAAGAAATAAATCTGAAACGATTCATGTCAATTACAGAGGCGTGGTTGATGCGTCACTGAATCGATGATGGAATCGTAGATAGGGAGAGTGATTTGTCGAATCCACATCTTAAATTACGTAGGATAATAAAATGAATTGCTTCTACTTTTGGAAGTAAAACGTATAAAGAATGATATCCTGACCCCATTCTTCCGATGGTTATTAGGACATCTTTGCTTTGATCACGACTTTGTTTAGTCAATCTCTTCGGCTCATGTTTCAAAATTTGCTATTGATGAATTGATTTTAAATGAATAAAATTGGAATATGAACAAAATACAGAGAAATAACGATTACTTTGAAGTTCCGTAAAAAAAAGATCTATCATGAAAGAAGTTACGAGAGATATGTACCTAGGAAGTTTCGAGTTCATATTAGTCATGAAACGAAAATTAAACTTTAGAATTTAATTTCCTTTTATTTCTTAACAATATGATCAAACATAAATTATTGATATATTATTCTATGTGCTTTTGGGAGTTGTACCATGTGTCTCACAATATGTACCTAATTGCAACTCATGACAGTTTTCGTTTGTCCATTGGCTTCTTAAAAATCAAACATAAACAAATGTTATATAGTTTTGTAGAATTTAACTTATATATGTACTATATCAGGTCACCAAAAAATACCTATAAATTATGATCTATAAAAAGTTGAATTCATATTTTGAAAATAAGATAAATTTCCCTACTTTGTAAAACATGTAAAGATCAAATAAAAAAATTTGTAGCATCTATGTATATAAGTTAGTATTCATCTATGAATAATATTATAAGATCACGAAAAAATACTTATAAATTACTCTCCATGAAAAGTGAAATTCATAATTTAGAAAATAAAATAAATTTCTTACTCTTATATATATATATATATATATATATATACACACACACTTATCTATTCTTTAGAGTACTAGCACTATTCTCTGAGTTTTTCTTATGTACTTTTTTTCAAAAAAATAATAATGAAATATTGTTAGCACTATTTATATATCTTATACACTTTATATTTCTTTATTGATCAAGTTATGGCAGCCCCAGTAATTTAATTCAAACGATTAAACATCATCTTTCGGCACAACACAATAATTACTAGGGGCGGAGCTAGGAGGGTTCATTCGAATTTCCTTTGATGAAAAATTATATATTTATATACAATTAAAATCATTTTTTGTGTATATATAATAGATGTCGAATTTCATTTGACTTTTCACGTATTTATATTTTTATATTTTGAATTTCCTTAATAAAAATTATGGCTTCATCAATGTTAATTACGGGGTAGAGTTACACATTTAGTGAGGGATTATTTTATGTCAATTTCTCATAATTATATGAAGAAGACAAAATTAAAATTACAAAAGTAATAGACATTCCTTTCCTTAATTTAGTAAAACATCATATTCTTTTAAATAATTAATCATATAATTAGAATATTCGTATAAGATAAGTATTTGACACATTTGGGGTGATAGAAAGGAAATATGAAGTGTCTTAATATTATTTTAATCGGTTTCATTAAAGGAAAGTAAAAGGTAAAGGATAATTTACTTATTTCTATGGAACATTAGTTAAGTATTTAACAATAAATAAAAAATTATCTTCTTTGTCCAATTTAAAATGGCTAATTAAGAAAGTTGAAATGGAGAGATACCTAACCAATTCCACTTAACTATATTCATATTTAATTATTTACTTCATTACTCTTTTAGTGTATAGGCCAATGAGGCTATATGATTCTCAAATTAGTCAAATATGGTTGAATAATTTATATGGATGAAAGTCAAAGTAAGATAAAGTTAGAGGTTTATAAGACTTGACAAATGGAGAAATTCTTGATAAAAAAAATCATAATATGAGTTCAAATTAATTGAGTCGAGAGTAAAAGTATAAGCAGAATAAGTGGTTCAGATGGAAAGAATTAATGAGTATAGAGTCAAGAGTCATAGTATGGAAAAAAAAAAATAAGTGTTAAGGTCGGAGGCACTTAAGCTAATTTTCTTAGTATTAGATTCTCACCAATGTTTGCGTTAAGCAAGTCCACATTAAACATGGATCTAGATCAACTCTTTCAACCCTAATCAAATTTTAATTTTAATTTATTTTTCTTATAATTTGTTTAATTATAAGAATGAATACGTTTAACATGTAAAACAAATTAAGAATATTTAGCTAGAAGGAAATTTGGGAAAGTTAAAACTTTACTGTCTACAAGTGTGAACACTATTCATTATTTTTTCTTTTGTTTCTATCTTTCGTTGAAATGATAAAAATATGGTCTCATTCTTATAGACTAAAAGTGACATTTAATTAGTAGTTTGAATAATTGTTTAAAAGAGGTTCTTAATTATTACTTCAATTTATTTTTTTTGTGCCCATCATATCATAGAAATTTTTTTACGCAATGCATTTGAATTTTGAAAAAAACTTTTATGTACGTGTTATACACATATTTGCTATGTATGCAAGAATTTCTTTTTCGAATGCTTACGAGTATTCACACGTTCCATTCAGTTCATTTAAAGGTTAATTTATGAAAAAAATTGATCAAAAATGTTTTAATTTTTTTTAATTTGATAGAGAAAATAAATCAATATATTAGGTAAACAAGAAAATAAATAAATAAAATTAAAACTTGATGTGTTTAATTATGACTCATTGTTATCTACCCAAACTCATTTTAGCTGGTCTGACCTGAGTTATTTGAGTCGAGGATCTTTCGGAAACAATCTTTCTACTTTCATAAGACAGTAAAAAGTACACATACGCTTTACCTTTTTCAAACTTTGTCCACATATGAAATTACACTAGGTTGTTGTTAATTAATCCTTGATTGCAAGACATGCAATAAATTTTCTTTTAAAACTGAATAACATGCATTCAAATATACATTCCCCTTGACTTGGGGTAATTTTATTAGAAAAAAAAATAATTGTCACTATTTTGACACATTTTAAGTCTTCAACACATTGAATTTTAATAGACAAATATTTCCTTCTAGAGAAAATGAAGCTTTCTTATGCATTTAATATATCTACATATTTATGTTGTGGAAATTTCTATGATCATAAAAGTTTTAATTTCCTAACGTAAATAGACCGTAATAATACATATGTTTGAAATTTTATTTATTTATTTTGCATCTGGAAGGCTTGAATTAATCAATTTCTCCAAGAAATTAATTTTGAAAATTCATCTTAATATTGGAAAACTGTGGGGAATCTTGGATAATAGGCAAAATAGTTTACTCCAACAATAATTTTGATACTTTTCTTCTAACCGTTCCACCAGATTGCATTCAAAAAGTTTGGAGTTCTATATCGCAACAATCAGAAAGCACATTAGAGATAAGATGGTGAAAAAGTCAAAATAAAAAATATAGTCCTTTTATTTTTAATTGTTTATTTCGTTTTTCTTTTTAGCTCATTTAAAACAAGAATGTCTTTTCTCGTTAATAAATTATGTGTCAAATCAACACGGTGAAACGAAATGAGAACTTACGAACAAAACAGGTAGCTATAAGTTGAAAAGTCATGATTTTTTGATTAATTTTGGATATTATCAGTGTTTGATTAATTATCAAAGGCACACACATATAATTACTTAAAAAGTGTTTATAATAAAATTGATTTAATCGAGTAAACAACCTCGTACCAAACTACTAGCTGACACCTTTTCAAATTAAAACGTGCTTCACACTTTTATAATAATTGAATTTTTTTTCAGTGTAATATACAGACATATATATATATATATAAAAGTAAGTATTTTTCTTATTTATTTTTTATGTTTTATAAGTATATAAATTATTGTTCCACGAAAAATTATATATAATCTAGACTAACACTATAAAGGGTTGGGTGTGGGAGTGCGAGAGGGGACATGGGTGTTTGGTGGCGGACCTCGAAAACAATAATAGTAGTATACCAGTTACGAAACTTGTTTTTTTAATTTTCTCCCACGAAAAAATATTTTTAGCAACCAAATATAAAAAATTAATTAATATTTCCCCTCCATATATAGAAATACAACCAAATTAAGTGGATGAAGAATAGTTTTATAATAACCCCTGTGGGATATAATGTATGTATATTGTGATCTCTTTCTCTCTTTATGAGAAATGAAATTCTTCTTGATAATTGAACATTTACCTTCTTAAATATTAATGTATGACTTCAAACACTCAATTATAATACTCTGAATAATCTGAATGTTACTACTACATATTAATAAAACAATTTTTTAAATTTTCTTTAAAAAAATATTGTGTCATTTTTCTCAAAAGTAAATTTGGAATCGATAAAAAATCGAACGGATATTTAAGCTATTGTGTTATTAAATGAGATATTATATATTAAGTTTGTTGAATGAGAGTGGAAATGATCACAAAAACTACAATAATTTGTTTAAGTTAGTTATAAAGAGACGGGCCTTTCTGAAGTGAGTGAGCCCACGTACAGATTTGCTTGGGCTATAGATGATTTATATGCATTGGGGCAAATGCACTATTTAGAACCTCTATCTATTTAAAGAATAGCCAAGAGTTTTAAAGTTTAACCACTTATAAACAACTTCAGACTCGCGAGACTGAAATAGAGAATCACTTTCATGAAGCTTGAAACTCCACACATATATATGTATCTAAAGTTATCGACAACTAGGGTGTGAAGTTGGCATATCACAAGTATAGTTCAAACTTCAAATATCTGGTTTGAAGTTGAAGTTAGGTTTGAACTTTGAAGTATAGTACGCACAATCATTTAATTATTAATAGTGTCTTTTTATCAACTACAACATGATTAAGCAATGTATTAATGTTTTAGTAGGGTGATAATATTATTTCTCTTTGTGTACATATATTCTTCAACCTAAACTCTAGACAATTTTGTGTCACAATCCAATTTCAATGCATTGACAGCAGATCACAAAACAAAATTAAAATAAAGTCAAAAAAAGGACCAGAGAGAGAATAAATGTTTGATTTGAATGCCTTTCATATTTATAAATATAGTACTTACTTTATTTTACCCAATTTAATTACCTGGTATTATTTGAATTTCGAAAGTCAAATAAATTACTACTTTTTTATCAAAATATTTCATTAACTTTTCAAATATCTTAAATTATTAATTATCATAAATTATACTAGTACTTAATTCTATGTAATTTTTAAATATATAAATTTCTCTTTCAATAACCAAAAAAATTCTATTTTGTTGGTCGTCTAAGGAAAAGGCAAATGGTATTTAAAGGAACAGACAAGACACAGAAGCGGAATCAGATTTAGAAGTTTGGGGGTTCTAAAGTTTAGGATGAAAAATATTGCAAAGCATGCTTCCTTTAAAAAGGAAAAGAGAATTTTTTGTTGATAGTGGAGTTCGAACCCACAAGACTAGTGTGAAAAATATTTTCACCACACTTACTTATCACTGAGTTATCAATCAATTTTGTTAGGGTTCGCAAGTTTATATATATAATTTTTTAATACAAATATAGAAACTACGAAAAAGCTAATGGATTCGCCCGAACCAATGAACTCCCACCTAACTCCGCCTCTGACAAGATATGATTATCGTTTTGATGTAGTGTAGAATGAGTTTGTCTTTACTGAGACCTTTAGGCTCTAGTAATCTCTTGCAGGTGAGTTTTATCCGTAAGTAATGAGAAGTATATAATTAAAATTTAAAAAGTGAAAAGTGTCGCATAAATTGATATAATCAAAACAATTTATCTTTTCACTATTAAAAGGATTTGAATAAACGTATAAGGTATTGGCACAATTGAAGTGACTTGACGAGCATTGAATTTGTCATTAACATATGTTTAAAAGTAGCACATTTGTACTTGTAGCCACCAATGGAATTATTGGAACTACGAGGCCTTGTTGGTTAATTCTCATCCATAGAAATATTAGACACAAAAACAAACTAATTATTACCATATCTTTTTTATAAAGGGATAATCTTTTTAAGTCTATCTTCAAAATGTTTTTATTCTTATTTTAGTATTATTAATCAAACATGAAATGGAGCCCAAAGAAACCTTAGGAATAGTTGATTGTGTCTTTGTGTTTTTGGTTAACATTAAATAGATTATATATGCATCGATAATTACATGTTAGTGAGCGCGACTCTATTATATTTCTTTCATCCATCGAAGGTCTATTAGTAATAACTTATGGATAGGGATAAAGTCTTACTTCTACCTTATTCAAATTAGACTTATAAAACTACACTAAAATATATTATTGTTATTGCTATAGTAAAAGCTTTATCGCGCCCAAATTGTTCATTACTATATGATAGAAGCATATTAATATTACATGCTAATTAACATGTATCTTTCCAAACATGTTCCTAGAACGTTTGCTTAGGTAGCTTAAAAACTTTCACCTTTCTTCCATGCTTTTCGTTAGTCAACAACCAATCAAAGTGTTTTATACTTCTCTATTACTCATACAAGGAAGATGGAAAAAAATCTAATCTCTATTCTTTTGGGAGCAAAACTCGTACGGACAGAACATATGATCTAACTATATAACTTTTTCTTTTTCATTATTTATATAATCGTGCCTTGTGACATGATAACACTCAGTAAAATAGTTCGTCGGTAAAAATATTTCCACAAATGCCCTTTTCCCAATGGTACTATATTTTCTACTCCCATCCCTTCATGCTATTGGATTTCAAGTTTTGTGCTTTAATAATATATAACTCTTTATATTGTTAGGTTATGTTTACTTATAACAAGTAAATTTTTATAGCAAGACTGATATAATAATTTTAGAAATAATTATATATATATATATATATATATATATATATATATGTAATTAATAAAATATTCACACACTTGCACACTAAATCGTGTGAGATAAATGCTGCCAGCATGGAAATGAATTAAACTTATTTAGACATATATAATAGATAACAGCTATTAAAGCTAAATTTTCACCAAAATACGTGTGCAATTTCTGTCATATATATAAAATATCATGCCACTTAATACAACAAAACTAATAAAACCTTTATAACAACCCACCCACGAAATGCCCACGCTTTAGCTTTCTCTTAGCAAAAACATATATATACACACTCTTAATATATAAGTAGTAAGAATCACATTGACACATAACACATACAATTGTTCACACAAAATTATATATATTGTCAGTGTATATAAATTACAATTCTATATATAGACATATCAACATATATATATATATATATATA
>JAJOOF010011763.1:0-15541 GCA_029582545.1 Solanum lignicaule
AAACTTGAAATAATATATTAAAAGATAAAAACTATGAAATAGTATAAGAAATATTTTAAAATTATATCAAAGTAAATATTTTTATGTATAAAATAAAATTTTAAAATTACATATATAATGTCGAGTTGGTTTGGTCGCAGGTTGGTTTGTTTTAGTTAAAACCAAACCAACCCAAATATAGTTGGGTTTTTTTCCCAATACTAAACCAAGTCAAACCAAACCACTAGTCGGGTTTTTTTTCCGATTTGACTCGGTTTGCAGTTTGGTTCGATTTTGTACACCCCTAGTTATAGACATGGTAGGGGTCAAGCCTGCCCCCCCCCCCCCCCACACACACACACCGTTAAAGTGATGGCTTTATTTATTTATTTTTAAAAAAAGAATGGGCAATTACAAGTGCAGTAAAAGGAACTCAAACTGCATCATCCCTAGCTGGGGAAAGCTTAGTTAACCTCCAATTCCAAGTATAACTACCATTACTTTTCCTCAAATATAGTCTTTAAGCTAAGATATAGACTGGCATTTCCTTTGCAGTAACACACACACACCAAAGGAAGCAAACTTGTAAAGAAGTTTCTTCAATTACAGAGAATGCTAGCATAAGGTGGTACAATTCAATAATAAAAATCATGGAAGTTCATATAAATGGGTAAATTCTCGAAGGGTCGGACAAGTTCCCACATCTTTTGGGCTTTCCCTGTCCATCATCAAAACCATCTTCTCCTCACACAAACTAATCAATGAATGATGAAAGAAAGAAAAATAATTGTAGAAAATGAATTGAATTACAACATCACTAAAGCTGCAGAATAGACTCAACGAGCTCATAGAGAGGTGCAAGCTCTGCCTTGTCAATTAAGCGGAACTCCTGTATCAAGCAAGAGCATGCATCAGTTTTCCTCAATCTACACTAACCACATTCTACTTGTATAGATATATGATGCACTACAAATTCATGAAATGCATTAAATCAATAACATCAAATGTACTTGGTATACACTTACCCATGTGAACAGAACAAAGTGCTTAAAGCAAGTATTCATATGAGCTTCTTCTTTTAGACTGATAATCTTTTGGAAATGTGAATGATAGATATGAGCATATACACGAAATAATCGCTTAAATATTGTCTTCACAACATCCTGGAAGTTAGACGGAAATGGCGCACCTGTAGAGCATACCATTGATCAGACAATGAATTTGGAATTTTTTATCAGAGTAATATGCACAGCATAAAGAGAGATTACCCACCCAAATTTTGGGGAAAAATTGATTCATCATCTAGCTGAGTTTCTATCCAACCCATCAAATAATCCACATATTTTGGAGCAGAAACTTCTATGGGTTTCTTTATATTAACTCCGTCGGCCCAACGATACTCGTACCTGCCAAAAGTTATATGCAAAAAATGTATCAGCCATGCCAATTGCCAGAGACTGGAGGACCACAAGTTATTCCAGTGAGACAATCTAGTTATGGTTTGATTACCCATTCTCTTGTAGGGGGGTTCGCGTGGATCTTAAGGTGGCAAAAGCCACAGGAGTTTTTCTATAGAAATATAGAGTGGCTTGTAGGGAATGAAGAAGAGAATAAGGATGACGGGAGGGGAAGCGGGGTGAAGTTGTTTTAAGTTATCAAGTCATTTCACAGGGTGCCAAAGTCTTTTTCCAGGTTTAGAAAGACTGGTATTTGATTGAGCATGACGTGGTCTGCTAGTCGCGTAAAACCATCCAAAGGAGTACCGTCAGCCCCCAAAAGTGTTTTCCTTCTCGCGCGAAAGAAAAAAGATGTCTAACTTTTTTGTCTGCCTCCAGGCGCGATAGCTTCACTCTTAACCCGCATTATCTGAGAAAAGCATAGAAACAATTCCCTCATCGCGACTGAGCTTCTCTCTCCGATACAGGAAATCATCTGGAGAATGATGTAGGGGGAAGATATGGAAGAAAATATGAGATACCAAAGAACTGAAGAAGGTAGTTTTTTTCACTTGGTGTGCTCTGAGGGATGCAATATTGATGACAGATGACTTAAGGAAGAGAATAATAATGGTTATGAGTTGGTTTTCTCGGCGTAGACAATTGAGAAGACAACTGTCCAGTTTTGTTGAAAATTCACTACACATGTATAAAATCTTGCATTTCCACTACCCAATGTTACAGTGGAAATACCCAGAAGACTGGAAGAGACTATTATGAATAGGAGGATTCATAAGATCAATATATGAAGAAAGGCAATCTGAAGAGTTAAACCGTTATGCATTTTGTGACAGTTTGCAATGAATGAAATAGAAGATAGTGAGAGATACAGATAGTCCAAAATATTCTTTTTGTTTGATGAACTTTTTGGCGTAAGGAGGAAATTTCCATTTGCACCATAATGGTGGTTAAGCCACTCACTCACTTTTTGCATTCTTTTACACAAAGTTGGTGTTTTCAATTAATGAACTACTCTGATTTCTCCAAAAACGAAAATCGGTTAGCTAAATACACAACTAATGCACTTCTACTTTGTTTGTCCTAAACCTGTGAACCAGCATCACCCCCTGATTTGTTGAAAGACATAAAAAATGTTCCGAGATGCTTGTCACTAGGTTGCAAAGACCTGGGGAAGAGCAACTGCAGACAAAGTGCAATTGAGTTTTGATCTAGGACTCAAAAACACAGCATAGACAAGAGGTTGTTCAACAGCTACTCAGTCTGGTATCACCATGTGGCACACAAGTTGGAATTTTGCTTAACATCGTGGCAATCATGCAATTC
The DNA here is from genome assembly GCA_029582545.1 of Solanum lignicaule. Classification (NCBI taxonomy): domain Eukaryota; kingdom Viridiplantae; phylum Streptophyta; class Magnoliopsida; order Solanales; family Solanaceae; genus Solanum; species Solanum lignicaule. The sequence continues at coordinate 2,760 of JAJOOF010011763.1, forward strand.
TTCTAGCAGTTCCGAAGCTGGGGTAATACAATTCTTAAAACATCTTTCTCATCCATTCCTCTCATCCTGAATGCACCTCTAAATGATCACTTTTAAAGTAGAAAATCATCAGGGTAACGACAATTTAATCTCTCGTTACTTTATATTTTGTTCAAGAGGAGGTTTATGGTACTTAGGATCTAAGAATATGTTACGCTCTGCCACTTGAAGAGTTTCACTTAACTCATATTTTCTTGGAGGGTTTAGCTATATAGACAGGGAATGATGAAGCTTCTTTCATCAATAGTGTCATGCTTAATATACCAAGATAAGTAATGTCAAACATGTTGGTCAAATGATGAGGAAAGTTCAAGGGTATTATATTATTGCCATCATGTTTTCATGCTGTGGCTTCTCTGCAGTACGTTCCATCATATCATAGTTACCAATTGACTCTCTTTGGACATAGAGAAGCCAAGACTTAGCATGTCAGGCATAGTTTTTCGAAAAGAAGAATGGACCATGAGTGACCTTTGTTGGTGACTAAAATCTTAGAATAGGGGTTGTCCGAACTTTCTACTTTGTTGATTGGGGACATTTGCAACATCGTATCAGTTTCAGAGGTCTCTGCAGACACACATAATAGAAAACTTGGAATCATAGATAGGTGCTAAAATTTTTGGGACAATAATCCCAAATAAATATAGCAGTTAGGAATCGTTTGGCATTAGATATGAACAGGTACAGCTAGTTCAAAATTTTGCAATGTTAATGGGTAATAACCTTCTCTTTTGATGATAATTATACCTAGAGGGGTTTAGTCCGCTTTAACTAAATTCTAAGCAAACAGATTCAATCATGATGGATAACATTGCCGTGTAACATATCTTACAATGGTTACTTATGTACTTAATAAATAAATAAATAGGATCTACCACAAAGTGAATAGATTAAAAAACTTACTTTGGCCCTGCAGACATTGTCGGGCAGCTTGATGGAGTGCAGAACTCCGTGAGAGTGCCATACAAGATATTCACTTGGTTGAAAAAATCAACAGCTGTAGGAAAAAAGAAATATAAAAGTTAGGATCAACAGAAAGGTGCTTAAGATATTCAAAAACCATCATATGTATGGATGCACAATATCTGAGTACTTGGAGCAAATATACAGACAAGGGAGGACACCAGACAACTTAATCTCAAAGGATATTATGGTTTATGCTACAAATTGAAGAGAGGAGGTTGTGGGATAAAAATTCAACATAGATGTCACAAAGGGACACCAAAAGTTGTTAGAAAGCAGTATATATCCTTATTATTAAGGCAATATCATGGACACCAGTTCTGATACTGTCCCCAAAGAGTTGTCACAACGAACAAGATTTATTGACATCTGTTATCGTCTGCCTTTTCATTGTACGAAGCCTCTAGAACGTCTGAAACAAAATCACTCCTTGATAGAACTTTTAGAGAAAATTGTACCATTTTCAAGGTTATATGGCAGAAATTTGTGGTTCTAGCAATTACCAAAAGTTTTGATTCATCCGAAACCTAATATGTAAATGTCTGCAGGCTAAGGTGAAGTTAAGGACTAAGTGAGGTTAATCCACATTCTCACAAGTCGCGACATGAGAGATTCTAAAAAGCCTAGTGTCAAATAATTAACCTGAAATTATTTATAACCTGATAGACACACCATCTGCCATCCGAATACTCAAACAAGTATAGAGAATCAACAAAACAGAACAGAAGCAATTGATATTTTACAGTTGCATTCTTCCTACAAATAGAGAACATACTATTTACAGCCAGCCACTCATGAAGATCTTCTCCAGGCGGTAGGCGTACTGCTTCCCTCAAGTTCCCACTACCCAAAGTAGCATCAATGTGTTTCTTAAGTTGTGCACCCTGCAATTTTGAAATAAGATAAAGAGAAGAAAATCACAGGAGCAATAACAACAAAGGTAAATAAAATTATTTGTCATCTATCATTAATACTGCTAAGAAGTGATAAAAGATAGAATTATAACATCAAATATCTAACCTTGCTTCCTGATGGAGCATTCTTTTTAGGACGAAAAGTCTTCTGGTTTCTGAAATTGATTGAAAAATTAAACAAAATTGGTGCAAATGGGGAACATCAATTCTCAAATTGGGGATAATCGAAACAATCGCAAATAGATATACCTATTAGCAAGGCCAAAAAGACTCATGATTGAAGATAGTCCAAACAAGGAAAAGGATATGGAATCCTCCTAATTTGTAGTCATTATCATGATATGATGATTGATTGATATAAATAAAAGAGGAAATGAGTGTGTTACAGACTGGCACTACTGATGAAGGACCCATTCTCCATCTATAGGCCAACCAAGCAGGCAGGTCGTCTTCTTTCTTTGCCATCGCCATGCTTACCTGGCTCTGCCCCGCCATCTCTTCATTTTTCTACTACACATTCGGTGTTAATGGTTGGCTCCATACTAAATACACATCTTATTTTATTACTATAATTTTTGAAATCCCCTCTCGAATACATCACTGTCCTCTTGGAGATACATTCCTATCCCCTTATCAGATACATCACTCCCCTCTTATTGATACATCATTATCCCCTTTTGGATGCATTCGCCCACCCTCGGATACATCTCTTACTTATGTATCCGCATGTCCTATTCCCTTTATGATACATGGCTCCCCTCTCGGATACACCTCTCCTCTATGTATTTGAATATCCTATCCCCTCTCTGATACATGTTTTTCCTCTCGGATACATCCCTCCTTTATGTATCTGGATTGCTGATGTATCCGGAAGTCTAGTAATGTATTCAAAATCCATAAATTTTAAGGGATTTTTGTAATTTGAAAAAGAATAAGGAAATAGTGTAATTAGCTCTTAACACTATGAAATTTATGTAAATTACATAAAATAAGAAAAAATATTTATTTTATTATTTAAAATAAGACTTACGACTACCTAGTAAAGCAATATATGCTATGTGTTTATTATATATAAGTATAGTTTAATAAAATTATAATTCGTAGGTCAGAGCTATATACTATTCATTTTATAGTTATTTTTCAATTCAAAAGTGTATCTTTCAATTAGCGTAGTTCTAAACTTAATTCTAAGCATTTTATTTATCAATTATCTATCTTTCTTCTTTTCTCTCTCCAAATTAGTGTATAATCCAAATTAATACATTCTTCCTTCTTTCATGGGTGGTTATTTTTTTATTCTTTTCTTTCATGGACGATTCTTTCAAATTCTTTTCAAATTCAAACTTAATGACGTTGTCTTCCTTTCTCCGATAAAGCGTCATCATTATTGGCTCGAGATGATTTCCGAAACTTCATTGTCAGTCACGAGAGAAAGCTTTGAAATTTAATTTCAAATTACAAATTCATGAAATTGTTACTACAATTAATCAGTGATATTTTAAAAGATTGGATAAATAACGAGGAGTTCATATCTCGAATTTGAGGGATTTTTGGTGCAAATTTGAGGACTTTTCAAGGAATCAAGCACATACATATATGCATTCTATTCATGTATCAATGTACCTATATTTGTATTGTATTCATGTATTTGAGTGTATTTATTTCACTGTTACTGCATCAAATGTATTTGTTTGTATATAATATTGATCACACATTTGTATCAATGTATCATATTTATTTCTTGTTATTCATTTTGTACCAATGTATTATGCATCTTCCCACTTGTTATAAATTTGTATAATGTATCAAACCTATGAGCTCTTTGTTTTACATTTGTATTATGTTTTTTTTTTTGTTATAGGTTTTTTTCACTTGAAAACATTGGTATACATTGATATAAATGTATTCTAGTAATGAATACACTATAGAAATACTCATATATATTGATACAAAAAATATATATGTATCAATGTCATACAAGTAATAATTAGTGATACAACAAAATCAATGAAAAATAAAAGATTTTGTAGTACAATTTCTATGTTTATTATGGAAAAATATTGTGAGATTTCGTAGTTCTATTGATTATAGAAGATTGAGATATTACACTAAGTTTCCTTTATAAAAAGATATTGTTGCACAATTAATGTACTACATTAAATGTTGTATTTATATTTGAAGTAACTGTCTAAAAATAACATATGTATGCTAGAATACAACTACCAAATACGGTGAATTCATTTAGATAAAGCTAGATAGCTAATTAAAAGTTAGTTACAAATAGTAATTATCTTAATTATAGTTAGTGGACTTTATTAACCCCTATACTATAGTCATTTATGTAAGTTCCTCAAATATAAATTGAGGTAAAACAAAAGTTTTAAAGTTAACTTTTTTTTTAAAAAAAAAAATTACTCTCTTTCTGTTCATTTTTTACTTTTCCACTATTTTAAAAGTAGAATTTCATTCTTATTTGTCACTTTTAACCTATCAAGAAATGATAATAATGTTTTCTATGTTTTTTCTTACCATTAATTATTTATTTCTCAAATCAGTTTTCAAAGATTTAATACTAAATATCAATTAATATGGATAGTAGGATAAATAGTCATGTTAGTCATTGTTTTTCTAATGAATGCGTCAAATCCAAATATGATAAGTAAAAGTGAACTGGTAGGGTGTCAATGGGACGGTTCGGTCGGTTATTTTTTTTTTTTTTATATCATCCCAATTCTTCGGATATTTTATAATGTATAACCAAAATTTGATTTTGTATAACCACCCCAATCATATCGGTTTCTCTTCGATATCGGTTTGATTTAGTTAATTTTCATTTTTTTTTTACTTTTAAAGTATCACCTCAAAATGCATCATTATTAAAATATTTTTTTTCACCATGTAAAACCTTATAGTTGCATTGTTTGATCTTAAAAATTTAATAGGAGTATTTGCATAGATTTTGTTGTATTATTTGATGGAGTATCTATATAGTATATTTTAGTTTTATACCTTTTTAATTAAAGGCTAACTAAAAAGCAAAAGGCCAAAGTCATCCCGTCACCAGAAGCATAGGACCTAGTTTATATTTATATTTGAAAAATGTAATAAAATATATTTATATATATTAAATTTAACATATTCTTAAAATAAAAAATATATTTTCATACATGTAAGGTTATTCGGTTGATCCCAATTGTTCGGAACGGTTATACACTTAAATAAAAGTTCATGATTTTATTGAAAATGATATAAATTGATTCGATACGGTTAAATTCGATCGATTTTTCATATTCTTTTTACACCTAAACTGGGAAGTAAAATGGTTGTAATATTTTATATATGATAGATTATAAAAATTAATGCCCGTTAAATTGAAAAAAAGAAGAAGAAGGAATAATTATTTTCTTTCATGGTTAAAGATTCAATTACCCCTCAATTTTTTTAAACATTATTTCCATCATATTTGTGGAGGACATCTTTGTAAATAAATAATTTTTTTAAGAATATGCAATATATGTTATTTTTAATACACCAAATCAAACAATGGATAAGAAATAATATATGCATAATTAATATAAGCATTATTAATACACTCCATTTAGCATTATCATTATAGTGCATCCTACCAAACTATGATAATATCATTGATTTTCATGTATTAGTAATACACACCTCAGTACATAGGCGGAAAAAGTATACCAAATAAAATACTATTAATACACAAATTAAACTAATACATGCATTATTTCTTCTAATACACTTTACCAATTGACCCAACTTCAACTTTCAAATGTACCTACATAAATAGGGTTTATCCTAGGTGGATTATACTTTACTCTGCATCATGGGTACATTAATTGACAAGTAGCTTCTAGTTGGTATTATTCTGTTGAATATATATGAAGACAAGTCAAAGACGTGCAAAATCAATTAAATGAAAAAATAATAATTCTAAAAGAAAATTAATAGTGTCATGAATAAATTCACCCTTGTCTTATTTAACACAATTGAAAAATAGAAATTTCAAAATTATAAAATATAGAGCAAAAATAGAAATCATAAGGTTTTGTAAAGTTTTTACTGGAATAAACAAATCCTATAATCATATTCATGCTTCCGCCTAATGATGAGAATCAACAAAATAAGAATATTTCAAAGATAACATTCTACAACTTTAGTTACAATGATTGGAAAAGCTAGTCCAGAACAAAAATTAATGGGCTTTCTAAAGCATGGAGGTAGGTAGGGTTTACTTAAATAAATTTTGTTAGTTGGATTTGATTTGATTTCATCAAATCCTCCTTGTAGTGGAGGGGTTTGGCATGGCCTCTAATCTCTATTAGTATATTATTTTTTTTGGAGAATTTACGTAAATTTCACTAATTTAGGACAGCCATTTTATTATTTTTAATGAAAGAGGCATACATACATCACCATATAATTAATTTTTTTTTAATCAGATACACTATCATTTACAATATTATGTATCTTTTCGAATTTTGGTATGTTCAAATACGTTCAGATACATATAAATACATGTATTTGGGGGATACATGAGGTCAAGATCATGTGTAATTTGTTCTAGATACATTGTATCAAAGTTGATTCAAATGTTTCTGAGATATATAACAAATCTCCACCTCTCTCCCATCTTGCTCGCCACTCTCCGATGTATCTGGTATCCCAGATACATGTGAATCACATCAAATACACAGACACAGACAGATACATGTATCTATCTATATATGGTGTGATTCACATGTATCTGAGATACATAATGAATCTCGTTTGTCTCTCTCCTCTTCTCGCTCGCCTCTATTCCTATTTTTATGTATCTGATAGCAAAAATACATATATCGAAGTGTATTTTCCTTAATTATGGTGGAGAACTCTTAATTAGTTGTAAGATACATAATATTTTAAAAATACATATTATAATAATATATATGATAGTGAAGTATGTCTAATTATATAATTTTCCCATATTTTTAAGTAAAAAGAATTACACAGGAGGATGAAGTCTTTGTGTGCATTGTGGAATGAACAGGCATTCCATTTGTCCTATCAATATAGACAAAATTACTAGGCAAATATTTGATATAGAGTCTTTTCCTTAGTGGGTGTATATGTGCCCAAAAAAATTCTTAGGTTTAATTTTGAAAGTTGTCAAGCCCATCTAATCCATCTTCAATTGGGCCCTAACATGCCTTAGGCAATGAGACATTTCCGCAATGAATAGTTCTACTTTAATCTAACACACCCCTCTTAGTGAGACAACCAACAACCTGATTTATTTTCTAAAATAATGATAGATTTCAAATTGTTACACAAAGAAGAATTATGAATCTTGAATCTTCTCAAAAAGTTGTCCAAAGGAAGTTTATTCTCCACAACTCCACATAGTTTTTCTTTTTGAAAAGAAGCTTGTTATGCCAAATTTTGTGTAACATTTCGCTAATTGAAAGAACTAGAAAGAGTTAGAATTGGAAATAGTCATTTTAGGAAAGAATGAAAAATCTGGAAATTTGTTAAGTTATGTTAAGTTTGGGTTTTTGGTCAACTTCAAACGACCATAACTCCTAAACCAGGATGGGTTAGGTGTGCTTCCAGATACCGTAGGAAAGATCTTAGAATTATCTTTCCATGTCGCTTAGTTTGCGCGATTCCGGGTTCGTATGAGTGAGATATGCCCATTCGAAGTTGGGCTATTCAAATAAGGAAAGGGGTAATCCGGATTTTGGAAGGGTAGTTTGGTCTTTTCCTTACCAAATTACTTTATTTCGTGTTTAGGAGTTTAATTGGGTTCTAAACTGAACTTGGTCAGTTTACGCTTTTGAAAACTAAGTTAGGATTTTGAGAGAAGACAAAAGAAGAGGAGAAAAGAGGAGTAGGAGCAAGAATCGTCAAGTTCTTCAAGAATCGCTTGTGAAATTCATCAAGGGGTGATCCCTACGAGGTATGTGAGATCAAAAGCATTGGGTTAGTTCACTCATGCGCCAATCATGATTCAATTCAGCGAAGTTATATAGTTTTGAAAGTAAATCCTATGAGTTCTTGATGCAAATTCAATTGAAATCTTGTGGGTTCTTGTTGTTGAAATTTCTTCAGGTTGATTCATGTTTTTAGGTGTGATTTCGAGTTGAATCTTGTATACATTGGTGTTTAGGGAAAGAACCAAGTTGATTTAAGGGGTTTAGAGTTGAAAAATGAGCAAGAAAAGTCGGAACCCACCTAGGCAGAGGCCCGGGGCGCCGCCCCAGCCAGAGCGCCCCAAAAGGGGCTCTGAAGTTTGGGCACTGGGGTGCCGCGCTAGCCAGAGCGCCAGGGCCGACTCAACAAGATTGGGGGCCTAAAGCCAAACCTTAAAGAGGGGCCCTAATATTTTTATTTAAAATCTATTTTTCTAGCCTTTTTAGATGCGAGCCGCTTATTCTTTGAGATGACAAAGCTCCCCACTTGACGCAAATTGCTGAATCAACACCAGGTAGTATAGGAGTGCTTTCTCTAATCGGCATTCTCCAGACCAGAACTGAAAAGTCATTAATTACTCTTTTATAATCGATTTATTTTAGTAATTCATTTTCAATTGATAATATAGCTAATCCATTCAATCTCTCTCGAGACATTGTTGATCTTAGATAAGATTTTATCAATTTTAGTTCGAAAAACTTCTTTCGGCTGAGGTAACAGTTACATGAATTGTTAATATTATTCTATAAGCAATATTTTTTTATTTAGATTTTTTTTATTTGTTAAAAATCTATCAAGGGCTCCTTTTTGGGATTTATTTAATTCTTCAACTTTTCTCTTTTTCTCTCTTTTTGTAAATCCGGAATCATATTTTCTCGTTAACATATTTAAATTTAATAATTTTAATAGTAACTAAAACAAGAATATATATACTTATAAACTAAGAATATCAACAATAACAGATTTTCAAGAAAAACTATAAAATAAAGTTAGAATAATAAAACATGGCTCACAAATTTGATAAATTGATAAAACAATATTGAAAGTATCGTGTTCCTTCAATATAATGATTGCTTGTTGCACTTCTTAAGATTTTAAAGAAGACAACCACAAACAAATTTTGTTCTTTTGTAAGTAAGCAACAATAAATAAAAAACAAATTGTAGGAGAGAGTTCAATATTGAGAATAAAAATAATAAAATAGAGAATAAAAAAGATGAGTATAATGTAAATAATAATATAGGGTCAGATTTTTAGGAGATAAATAAGGAAACACAATTTCCCACTTAAGGAAATTATTCCCAAAAAATGTTTCATTCCCTTAAAAAACTGGGAAAACTAACGGTCATTGTACATGGTTTTTTTTTTATAAAAAAACTTAAAAGTATATATAATTTTTTTAAAAATAATGTATATAAGTATTTTAAAATAAAATAAAATTGGGGCCCCAAAAAAATATGGGGCCCCAAGCGTGACTTTAGTGGCCTAGTGGTTAAGACGGCCCTGCAAAGCGCCCCAACCGATCCCCTGAAGTTTTGTCTCTGGCACCCCACGTCGCTCAGAGCGCCAGGGACGCCAGGTTTCCTACCCTTTCCCCCTTCTTTCCGTACTAGTTCCTTAGCAACGTACCTATGTTTTCTAGTTGATTCCAATACTCTAAGGTACGTCTAAACATAATGAAATCATCCATAAACATGAGATCATGAACCTTGAATCCATAGTTCATTTCAAGGAAAGTTAAGAGTCAATTAAGAGGTTAAGAGTTAAGTCAAGAGGAGTTCATAGAGTTTTCCAAAAGTCTTTCACAAACGTTTTAACTTTGTTTTAAGACTTGAGCAAAGAGTAAAGAGTTAAGTTCATTTCTTCAAATGTTTATATGGGAACTAAGTATTCCCAAAAGTTAAAAATGTTTTCACATTTGAGCAAGAAGGAAACACCGATTTCCAAGAGAGCTTTTAAGCTAAGTTTTGAGTAATTATCTCAAATAAAAAAAGAGTTTTGTCTTTTACAAACACATGAGCTAAGTATATTTTGGGAGTAGTATTGAGCACTGATATGGGGACGCGAGTTCATATTAACTCAAGTCTCCATAAACCATGTAGCCATCATGGGTAGAAAAGGTCATACTTTTTAGATGACACCTTAAGTGCTTTTTAACAGACTGTTGAATCCACTTAGTTAAGGCGTTCTGTATGACGACAAAGTATATGACAGTTCTGGCAGCATGTGCAAGACGCTGTATCACCACTTAGTCTCATAGTGGTGGTTGTCGGTTAGGGAATCTCCCACAGTATTATATTACTTTTATGTAATTGAGTTGTTATTGTATTTTTTTTTTTGATTAACAACTTTCTTTATTAACCAAAAAGTGTCAAATTACAATGCCGGATAGAAGCTGACCATCTACCACCTCATAGACCTATCAGTAAACTAATCTAACTAGTTAACTTCTTACAAAGAAAGAAAAACAATCATAAGGCTATCTCCTAAGGGAAGTGATTCAAAGAGCTCAACATGGTCGGCCAAGATGCCTTGTTTCTTCCTTGAATGTGCAGGTGCATAGCGATGTCTTTACAGGTATGTGAAACTTCTACTTGTCCCCTCTTGAACCTCAGAGTGTTCCTGTCTTTCCAGATATTGTAAATAACCATTGCAAAGGTACAACATATAGCTTCAGCTTGAGCAGTTTTCTTCTTTGCTATTCGACTCACCCATTCTATTTCTTGTTGCCATGGACCAATGCTTCTGTAGTTTCCCATCCATTTCAGCATTCTTGTCCAGATTTGATTACTATAAACACACCTGAAGAACAAATGTTCAAAAGATTCCACCTCTTGATCACAAAAAATGCATAACATTGGAACTTGGATTCCTATCTTCTGGAGTCTCTCCACTGTTGCCAATCTCTGTTGTATTGCAAGCCATATGATGAATTTGAATCTTGGATGTATGGCTTTATGGAGAATGATGTTCTTCCATGAAACTTTAGGCAACTGGGGCTGCATAGCTACATAAGCTTTCTGTATTTTGAACTTGTCACCCTGCACCATTCTTGCCAAAGTCTGGTGAATAGAACCTTGGAAGAAATGTTGTGTCATAAGACTTTGCCGGCTGTCAATAATCTTCTTTACAACCCAGGTTGCATTACTGGGACTGACCATCAACTCTAAATTGTTCTGTTTGATATAATAATAATGCACCCATCTGATCCACATAATGTCTTTCTTCATAGATATGGCCCATATGTGTTTCAGAATGGCAGCTTTGTTCCATAGCTTTAAATCAATGATATTTAAGCCTCATGCAGTGACTTCTTTGAGATTGCTACTAGTGACTTCTTTGAGATTGCACCTTGGCCTGTCCAGAGATAAGTTCTACACACTGACTCTAACATTTTAACCACTTTCTTTGGCAAAATAAAGATTTGTGCCCAATAGCTTTGCATTCCCAAAAGGACTGATTTTATAAGTTGTAACCTCCCAGCATATGATAACAATTTAGCAGACCAGCAATGAAGTTTAGCTGTAAACTTCTCTACTAATAGTAAACATTGTGATACAGACAACTTCTTTGTGGACAAAGGGACCCCTAGATACTTGAAAGGAACCCTTCCTTCCACATACCCTAGCTTTTGTATTATTTCTAATCTGATGCTTTGGTTAGTACCTGCCATATAAATAGAGCTCTTCTCAAGATTAGCCTTCAATCCAGAAGCATATAAGAATTTGTCAAATGTTTCTTGCAATAATGAAATTGAATTCATATCAGCCCTGCAAAACATTAGCAAATCATCAACAAAACACATATGGATCAGTCCAAATCTTTTGCATCTGGGGTTGAAGTGGAACTGTTTGTTCATAGCTAACTGCATCATTTCCCTGTGTAGATATTCCATGGCAATCACAAATAGGTAAGGGGACATGGGATCCCCTTGCCTTAAACCTCTTCTAGCTTGGAAGGTTTTGTTAATCCTCCAAACAACATCAATGAGTAGGACACAGTAGTCACACATTCCATTACCCAGTTAATGAACTTGTAAGGAAACCCCAACTCAGTGAGCATAGCTCTCAAAAATTGCCATTCAAGTGTGTCATAAGCCTTCCTGATATCCACATTCAACATACACCTAGGAGATTTCCATTTCCTAGTGTAACCCTTTAATAGCTTATGACTCAGTAGGATGTTATCTGATATGCTCCTTCCTTCAATAAATGCAGACTTTGAACTTCCAATCAACCCATTTAACACCTTCTTCATCCTATTGGTTAGTATTTTAGCAACTAACTTATATATGGATGAACAACATGCTATATGTCTAAAATCCTTCACCATAGTAGGTGATTGCACCTTAGGGATCAATGTGACTGCAGTACAGTTCCAGGCCTTCATCATCTTCCCTTCCGAAAAAAATTGTTGCACAACATCATACACTCCCTCCTTAACCATTTCCCAGTTACTAGTAAAGAATTCTATAGGGTACCCATCTACCCCAGGACTTTTGTCATGTGACATACCTTTTATTGCTTGATCTATCTCCACTTTTGTAACCTTTTCTATCAACAATAGCTGCTGGTCCCTATTAAGGTAAGGCCCTTTCTTGATCACCATAGAGTTAGGACAAGGCAATTCTTTAGTACTATCACCCATTAGTGAGGTGAAAAAGGCTACAAATTCTCTTTCCACTTCCTTTGGTGCAGTTAACTTAATCCCATTTTCAGTGTAAATAGAGGAAATAGTATTCTGAGCATTTCTAATCTTCATCTGCGCATGAAAATACTTTGTATTAGCATCTCCACTATCAATCCAACAAGCTCTAGACTTTTGTCTCAATACTTTCTCCTCTATTAGACTCCACTTCTGAATTTATGCTAGCAATACCTTCTCCTGATCAAATAA
>JAJOOF010011764.1:0-25269 GCA_029582545.1 Solanum lignicaule
GAAAACACATAAATAAACTTGTATTTGCAACTACAAATTCATTAAATTCATCCACAACCACTAAACGAAATCACATTTAAACTATAAATAGACTATCAGCAAGCAACACCCAACAATTATCTTAACCCATATTCGCTAAATCACACCCCAAGAATCGGGGTTTTTAGCCACACATGTATAAGAGATAGAAATTTATACCAAATTGAGCTTGCATTCGACAGGGTATGAAGATGTAAGTCTTGATATAGGCCAAAATTGAAGAATCCAAGAGACCCAAATCCAAATCTTGAAGATGAAATCCTTTGGAACTTCAAGTCTCCAAAACCCTCTCAAACTTAGAGAAAAAATATCAAAAAGTACTATTCTATATGAAAATTATAATAATTGTTCGACTCCTAAAACTACAACTCTAACTAGTATTTATAGTTTTCAAAGATTTGTGCTGCAACGGATCATTCGGCATCATTAGTCGGAATCGCCGATCAACTCGACGATTCGTCTTTTGGTGTAGTTCATCGTTGTCTTGCACCATCCTTCAGCATCGTCGTGCTCTTGGTCATTGGGCAGCATGGTACTGCTTCGCGAAACTTCTCGGCGATGTGCCGACTGCTCCCTTTTTTCGCCGACTTGATCATTTCTTTCAGGGCTTAGCAAACTGGAACAAAAGGCGAAGTAAGACCTTTCGGCGACTCGCCAAGTGGACTCGGCAATCCTCAGGCCTTCATTTCTTCGTTCTTTTCAGCCTTTTTGTTCCTTTTTGCGACATAGTGTCCATGCTTTCCATCAAACTTCAAATACCTGAAACTTAAGAGTTTTCATCAGATATTGAGATAAAATAAGCATTTGAGGACATAATTTCTATTAAAATACAGCCCTAAATGAGTCCAACTTGTGGACTCATCACTAAGCTTCTTCCTAGCTATTTCAAATTGCGAGATGTTACAGTAATGCTATGTTGCTGGAAAAAATGAACATCTTTAGGCTCATCACTCATGCTCAGTAGGTTGAGGGAGATAAGCTTCGGGAACAGGCTAAGGATAATAAGAAGGCTAGAATAGGAAACTATGAGTATTCTCAACAGAAATTGGGTGGTGGAAATCACTCACAGTTTCAGCAAAAGTCTTCAGATCCAGCACCTTCATTAGGTAGTGTTCCATCTTCTAGGTTTCAACACGATCAGAAAGGTAGGGCATCAGGCTCTATGTCTCAGGGGAGTATTCCAGGCACCAGAACCTACCCAACTTGTCCAAAGTGTGGTAAGAACCATCCGGGAGAGTGTCTTGCAGGAAAGGAAGGATGTTTTGGGTGTGGTTTGTCACAGGTTGAGAGATTGTCCTTCTGCTAAACAGGGTCAATGAGGAAATAATGGTAGGGCTCAGTCTACAACTTCAGCAGCACCAGCAGGTCTCCCGACTCATCAGGGTAACTCATCTGGTACAGGTGGTTGACAGCGCTAAAACAAGTTGTATGCTCTTAACGCTCACCGTGATAAGGAAGGTTCTCCTGATGTAGTCACTGGTACGTCACGAGTTTTTAACTTAGATGTTTATGCCTTGTTAGATCCAGGGGCTACTCTCTTCTTTGTAACTCCTTATTTAGCAGTCAACTTCAATGTTAGTCCAGAAACTTTCTTAGAACCCTTCTTAGTCTCTACTCCAGTCGGTGACCCAGTTATAGCTAGACGGGTATACAGAAATTTCCCTATCACAGTCTCTCAAAAATTCACTTCAGCAGATCTTGTAGAGTTAGAAATAGTAGACGTTGATGTCATTCTAGGCATGGATTGGTTACATTCCTATTATGCCTCAGTCAATTGTAGAACTAGGATTGTTCGTTTTCAGTTTCCAGACGAACCAATCTTAGAATGGAAGGGTAGTAGCTTAGCGCCTATGGGTCGATTCATTTCTTACCTTAAGGACAAAAAGATGATCTCTAAGGGTTATCTCTATCATCTAGTTTGGTTTAAGGATTCAAGCTCTGAAACCCCAACTTTTGAGTCAGTTCCAGTAGTTAATGAGTTCCCAGAAGTGTTTCCAAAAGATCTTCCTAGAGTTCCTCCCGAAAGGGATATTGACTTTGGAATTGATCTCCTCCCAGATATCCAGCCTATTTCTATTCCTCCATATAGAATGGCTCCAGCTGAGCTTAAGGAATTGAAAGAACAGTTGAAAGACTTTTTAGATAAGGGCTTCATCAGACCTAATATTTCCCTATGGGGTACACCAGTGTTGTTCGTGAAAAAAAGTATGGTTCTCTCAGAATGTACATTGACTATAGGCAGTTGAACAAAGTCACAATCAAGAATAAGTACCCCATCCCCAGGATTGATGACTTGTTTGACCAACTTCAGGGTGCTAGTCATTTCCCAAAGATAGACCTCAGATCCGGTTATCACTAGCTCAAAGTCAGAGATAGTGACATCCCAAAAATAGCCTTCAGAACCCGATATGGTCATTATGAATTTGTAGTTATGTCATTTGGACTAACTAATGCCCCTGCAGCTTTCATGGATTTGATGAACAGAGTGTTCAAGCAGTATTTGGACTTGTCTGTTATCGTCTTTATTAATGATATCCTTATTTACTCTAGGAATGAGGAAGAACATGCGACTCATTTGAGGGTTGTCCTGCAAACTCTCGAAGATCGCCAGTTATTCACTAAGTTCAGTAAATATGAGTTTTGGTTGCAATTTGTTGCTTTTCTTGGTCATATTGTGTCTAGCAAAGGGATCCGAGCAGATTCTCAGAAAATAGAAGCAGTGAAACAATGGCCCAGACCTACTTCTCCTACAGATATCAGAAGCGTCTTGGGTTTGGCAGGTTATTACAAAAGGTTCGTGGAAGGATTTTCATCCATAGCCTCTCCATTGACTAAGTTGACTCAGAAAAAGGTCAAGTTTCAGTGGTCAGATGATTGTGAGAAAAGCTTCGCAGAACTGAAAACTAGGTTGACTACAGCTCTTGTTTTGACTCTACCAGAGGATTCAAACGGTTATGTGATCTATTGTGATGCATCCAAAGTCGGCTTAGGTTGTGTGTTGATGCAGCGAGGTAAGGTTATAGCTTATGCTTCTAGACAGCTTAAGTTGCATGAGAAGAATTATCTAAATCATGACCTCGAGCTTGCAGCAATGGTGTTTGCACTTAAGATTTGGAGACATTACTTGTATGGTGTTCACGTAGATGTGTTCACAGACTATAAGAGCCTTCAGTATGTGTTCACCCAGAAAGAGTTGAATCTTCGCCATAGGAGATGACTTGAGTTCCTCAAAGATTATGATATGAGTATGCATTACCATCCTGGTAAGGCCAATGTAGTAGCAGATGCTCTTAGTATACTATCTATGGGTAGTGTAGCACATGTTGAGGAAGAAATAAATGAACTAGCAAAAGATGTTCACAGGCTTGCTCGCTTGGGAGTTCGCCTTATGAGCATATCAGATAAAGGTGTAACAGTTCATAATGGGTCAGAATCTTCATTGGCAGCGGAGGTTAAGGAGAAGAAAGACGATGATCCGATATTTCTTCAACTAAAGGGTGTAGTTCATCAGCAGAGAGTTGAGGTTTTCTCCCAAGGGGGAGATGGTGTGTTTTGCTATCAAGGTCGATTATGTGTTCCTAAGGTGGGTGAGTTGAGATAGAAAATTCTTGTAGAAGCTCATAACTCTAGGTATTCTATTGATCCAGGCGCCACTAAGATGTACCATGATCTGCGGGAAGTCTTTTGGTGGAATGGTATGGAAAGAGATATAGCGAATTTTGTGGCTAAGTGCCCTAATTGCCAGCAAGTGAAGGTAGAACATCAAAAACCAGAGGGTATGACTCAAGAGATCAACATTCCTACTTGGAAGTAGGAAGTGATCAATATGGACTTCATTACAGGTTTATCTCGTACTCGCAGACAACATGAATCCATTTGGGTAATAGTTGATAGAGTTACTAAGTCTGCGCACTTTTTGGCTGTTAAGACTACAGATTCAGCAGATGACTACACCAAGCTTTACATTAATGAGATAATCAGGTTGCATGCAGTTCCCTTGTCTATCATCTCAGATAGAGGTCCTCAGTTTACCTCTCATTTCTGGAAGTCATTGCAGAAAGGTCTTGGTACTCATGTTAATCTTAGCACAACATTTCATCCACAGATGAATGGTCAGGCAGAGCATACCATTCATACCTTAGAAGACATGTTGAGAGCTTGTGTGATCGACTTCAAGGGTAGTTGGGATGATCACCTTCCTCTTATAGAGTTCGCCTACAATAATAGCTACCATTACAGCATTCAGATGGTCCCTTATGAGGCATTATATGGGTGTAGGTGTAGATCTCCGTCGGTTGGTTTAAAGTAGGTGAAGCCGCCTGGATAGGAACAAATTCGTTTCATGATGCCATGGAAAAAGTTCAACCCATTAGAGATAGACTTAAGATAGCCCAGAGTCGCCAGAAATCCTATGCAGATGTAAGGAGAAGGGACTTGGAGTTCCAAGTTGATGATTGGATTTTTCTGAAAGTGTCACCTATGAAGGGGTGATGAGATTTGGCAAGAAGAGGAAGCTCAGTCCTAGATATGTAGGCCCTTACAAGATCTTGTAAAGAGTTGGTAAAGTGGCTTATGAGTTAGAGTTGCCAGCAGAACTAGCAGCAGTGCATCCGGTCTTTCACATTTCATTGTTAAAGAAGTGTGTGGGTGATCTAGCATCTATACTACCTTTAGAAAGTGTGGTAGTGAAGGATAGTCTCACTTATGAGGATGTGCCAGTTGAGATTCTTGATCGTCAGGTTTGAAGGTTGAGAAACAAAGAAGTCGCGTCAGTTAAGGTTTTGTGGAGGAGTCAGTTTGTACAGGGAGCTACTTGGGAAGCAGAAGCAGCCATGAAGGCCAATTATCCTCATCTCTTTCCTTCCGATTCCATTCTAGCTTGAGGTAATAGTTCCTCTCCAGTTTTTCAGCCATTCTTGTGTAGCTTCAGTCTTAGTATCTTGTTCCTTCAGTTTATACTTCCATTTTCAGCATATTTGCATATTCTTGGAACTTAGTTCATTCATATTTCAATTTCTAGTGTTTAGTGGTAGAGTTTACAGCTCTTTCCTTCCATATTCAGCTAGTTTAGTCTTCATTCGAGGATGAATGTTCCCAAGGGGGAGATAATGTAACACACCATATCCTAGACAGACCAGATTGCAGAAATTAGAAGTTGCAGGTGCCACCGACGGGCACCACCCACGGACCGTAGGGTGACCCACAGACCGTAGGTGGTGGTCCATGGATGGCCAGCTGCAGCCCTCCCCAGAAAATATTCTAAGGCATGACGGGTTACGTCCCGAGCACTTCTTATGTACTGGATGGCTTTGAGACATTGTTAGACTTCCATTTCGTTTTATATATCTCTATGTTTTGAAATTGTCTTTTAAATCTCTTGATTTCTATGTATGCTAAGTGGTTTGTATGGGGCCTCTTGGGTTCTTATACGACATGTTACACCTAGGGTCTACCTTGGGTCATGACATCATCAATGGCGGTGGAATGGAGATGGAACATATGAGAAGATGACTTTCTATTTCCCTCTTTGGTTGCCAATTTTAGTTTTGCCTTTGTCTTTCATTTGTTTTCGTTTGATGTTATATTCTCATTTTGATTTTAATAAATGAGGTTTAAAGGCCTCACTTTTTTTTTAAAAGGGTGGGGTCCGGACCCGCCCAAGTTTACTTTGGATCAAATGGACTTAAAAATTGGTTGGGTCTTGACCTACCCAATTTGACCCGCTTAATCTCAATAATTTTAATATATTGTTATTTAAATTTTATAACCACAATTTGAATTTCAACTCAAAAAATAAAATAAAAAAGAAGTTACAAATGGATAGATAAATATCCTAAAAGATATAAAATAAATAGTAATTCATACCTTCAATATAGGAACATATATTACATCAATGCAAATAAAGAGTCTTAAAACGAGTTGAAACTGGAGATTAAGTTGGGTTCAATTGAGGATCCTCTTAAAATGGGTTAGGATTTGAATGGGTTGAAAGTGAACCCAATTCGAATTATTTTAAGTCCAACCCTTTAAATTCTTGGTGGGTTACCTATAATTGTGCTATTTTTTACACCCCTACTCTTTGTTGATGTTTAGAAATGTATATAAATTGGCATCAATTAATAAGTTTAGCTTAGTATGTATAGATATCTTACAATGTGAAATATGTATGAAATTTGATATTCCATCAAATTTGTGAATTATTATATCTTTTATTAGTGTTTAAAAAATGTATAAAAATTGGTATCAATTATTATAGTATGTCTAAATATTTTACGGTATGAAATAGGTATGAAATTTGATATCCCAACAAATTTGGAATTATTATATCTTTTATTGGTGTTTAAAAATTGATATCCAACTACTCATTAGTAAAGAGCAGCAAATTGTGTATTATTTTTAAAAAGTGTATTAAAATTGGTATCAATTATTAAGTTTAGTATAGTATGTATAAATAATTTACTGTATGAAATAGGTATGAAATCTGATACCTCAACAAATTTGGAATTATTATATTTTTATTGGTGTTTAAAAAGTGTATAAAATCGGCTCCCAACTACCCATTAATAACGAACAACAAATTGTGTATTATTTTTAAAAGTGTATTAAAATTGGTATCAATTAGTAAGTTTAGTATAGTATGTATAAATATTTTACTGTATGAAATAGGTATGAAATTTGATAAGAATTTTTTATTTATGAAATTTGTATATATAAGATGCTAATTGTAAATGATGTAGTGTTTTCAAACAGAAACTAATTATCCACTTCATGCAGATTCATACCATAAAAATTATTCATCTAGAAAAATTACAATAAAATCATATTCCAAAAATAAAAATGCTTATTTTAATATTTAAAAAAAAAACAATTTCAAATATTAAAAACACCAAAAAATGATATCAGCAAAAACACTATTACGTTCTTTAAAAAATTGACAACTAAAAAGGAGGAAGGAAGAACCAAAAGAGGAGATTGATACAATTAATTAGGAGACTCATAATAACTAAAATAATGACCAATTAATTGAGAGAAAATTAGGGTATTGATATTCTACCAGTTATAGAATACTATAATTAAGAAAAAAAGATATTATTAATTAGTTGATTAAAATTATTTTAATCTATTTTCCATTTCTTATTTATTTTATTAATTTATTATTTTTTAGATATTATTAGAAATCTAATGTTACATATTTTGAAAATTAGAAAGTCTTGTTAGAACTAGTAATATCCACTCTTAAGTATGTTATTTATTAAATGGAGAAGGGTGCCCCTCAAATATTCGAATTGGTACAAAATTACCCTCCATCCACCTATCGGCCCTAAAATACCCCTGACGTCCACCTTTCGGCTCAAAAATACCCTCAATGTTAATTCTTTGACTCATATTTACCCTTATTTTTAATAGCTCCCTTAAAGTAAAATTATTAAATATTTATTTATTATATTGCTCAATGTGATTGGTCTAAATTTATATCCTTCTCAAATAAATAATAAAAATGATATTTTTAAAAATTCTATTTTTCTATAATACCACTTATGATTCATATTTTGACCCGATACACTTGAAAATAATATTGAAAAATATTTAATTTCATGATATTTTTCTATTGGCCTATTTTAAATCAACCCCAATTTATTATAACGTAACCCAACTCATAAATGGGAATTCAACTAAACTCCATACTTACCCCGACTGATTGTCCATCTAAAAAAATATTACTTTCATTAATATAAAATTTTCTCTCAATTATCCAAATGTCTTGTTCATTTTTTCTCTTTTATTCCTTTTTTTAATATCTTATTCTTAATTAGGATATTCAGGACTCAAACTCGAAATAAACTCACATATTTATATTCTTTAAATTAGTATTATTGTCATGATGGGATGAGGGTGGGGATAAGAGAAATGATTTTTTTTATTTTTTTATTTTTAATTTTGGGTACACACAAAAGAAAAATGTAATATTTGTACCTATTTGCTTAATTAAGTCATCTTTTATTGAACTAATTATTTTTGTATGAATGCATCATTATTTTCCTCCTTTTTTCTCTCTCTTGTTTGTCATAAATTAAAATAAAATAAAATGGTGGACAAGATCCAAATAGAAAAAAAAAAAGGAAGAGATAGGAAGTGAAGGACCGGGGAGGGAGAAGTGTAAAGACGAGATGCCTAACCTTTTTATAATTTTAAATTTACTACGAAATTCAAAATAAAGTCAATCATGTGAGCCTATTTATGAAGTAATTTCAAATTATTTTAATAGAAAAGGGCATAAAGTGCCCTTAAACTATGAGATTTGGTACAATATTACCCTCCATCCACCTAATGAGTATGATCTGTTAGACATAAGGGTATTTTTGAGCCGAAAGGTGGACGTCAGGGGTATTTTAGGGCCGATAGGTGGATGGAGGGTAATTTTGTACCAATTCAAATACTTGAGGGGCATTTTAGGCCCTTCTCCGTTTATTAAATTTACTTAATTCTCAACTTTTCTTTAACCAATGTTTGCTCTAATGGAAGAGTTGATAGGGATGACAATTAGGCAGAGCGGGGTAGGAAAAACTCTTAACGAGGCGGGGCAGGGGAACATTTAAATGGGGTGGGGCGTGGCAGGTTAGGGCAAAAATTATGTTTTATAAAAAATTTAAGGGGAACTTATATAAATCTCACTAGTTTAGGAGCTAATTATTTAGATACATTCTAATTTGCAATATTACGTAACTTACCGAATTTTGGTGCCTCCAGATTTGTCCAGATACATGAAGTCAAAATTGCGTGTAATTTGTTCTATATACATTATATCCAAGTGGATTCGCATGTATCTGGGATACATAAAAAATCTCGCTTGCCACTCTCCCATGTATCTGGTATTCCAGATACATGTGAATCACTCCATATACATAAAAAAAAAATACTTACATCTAGTGTGATTCGCATGTATCTGGTATACACACGAATCTCGCTCGCCTTCCCTTCCCTATCTCGCTCATCTCTCCCTATTTTTGTGTATCTGATAGCAAAATACATGTATCTAAGTAAGATACGTAATATTTTGAAAATGTAGGTAATAATAGTATATATGGTAATGAAAATGTTTAATTATGTAGTTTTTTCAAAATTTAATGGAGCACAGTAGGGCAGATCAATCTAATAGTTCTCCTTCCAAGTTGTTCTTCCCACTAAGAATCCTCCATCTTTCTACTGCGATGTTACTACTATCATTCTGTGCATTAATGCTCTAACAAAACAGCTCAATAAGAAAAGCATATTGAAGAAAAGATGGTGTCTGTGGCTGTGCATTGCATATAAAATTGCACTCTGCTGCAACTTCTCCTAGAATTAATTCTATATAAGCTAGTAAGCTACCAATAATTTGTTTTTGAAACTTGACTAAATTTGTTTAGAAGACAACTGCAAAAGAACAAATAAGAAAAAACATAAACAAAATGCTAAATATGACAGGGCAAAATCTTAGCAAGTCAAGACTTGCTCCCGCCCTAACCCGTCCTATTGCCATCCCTAAGAGCTAATAAAAGATCAAATGTCCAATCCTTACTGAGAACTTATTAAATGTCCAAAAAAAGCTGTTTAATAACTTAGCTAAAAATAAAATGTTACACAAGCACTTATCTGAACATTCACTTTTGACAAAATTGACTCCCAATATAAATAGATCTTGAAAGCTTGACCAAAAGGACTCAATACATTTTCATATAATAGCGAGTGGAGAGAAAAGAGGTGCAATTACTCCGTAGAAAAACTTCAATCACTGAGCTCAACATGATTATTACAACTAGAACAAAATCAGCAAGGCATTTATAAGCCACCGTGAACCATACATCTCTGGATCCAACTGGCTAGTCACAATATCAAATTAAACATAAAAGTTCCAATGCTAGATGTTCCAATCTTGTATAGAGTGGGAATGAAGTGTTCTAAAACGGCTAAATCCTGCTCCATTAAGGACTCATTTTCCTTCGGATTCAATCACCCTCTTCGCAAAAGACGGCAAACAGAACGATGCAGAGTGAATCTGGGGGCAAAATTATGAAGAGGAACAAGTCAAACACACAGTAAGTACTAGAGAAGTGAGTGTGTATTAGAAAAAGGAACCAGAGAGCAGAATGACATCATACCTCAGAGTTGTAGAACTTCAAGGGTCCTCTAGTTTTGGTGTGGCTATCGTCAGCATCAATTGGGTTAATTGGATTCTTGAAATCAACCGCAAGTCCCTCGGTAGAGCAGACCATGAAACCAATAACACCACTGAAATAAAAGACAGTAAAAACAAACCAAATTGGGATCAATACATCAACAGTCAGGTATTCTCAGTTTCACCACCATCCAAAATTAAAGGCATGTATGACAAACAAGATTAACAAAAGAATGCATATATATCAGCAAATATCCTGAAAGTGTACCTTGGATAAGTAGGAACTGTGGTCCAGGCATAGTTGACTGAGCCTTTGAAGATCTGGCGGCAGTTTGCCACGATATCTTCAATTATGTGCATGTGAAGCCATATGCTCTCAGCCTGAGTACAGACAACCCCTCCAGGACGCAGAGCCCTTGCTACTGATTCAAAGAAAGGCTTTTCGAACAACTCTTGTGCTGGACCTAGAGTTAAAAGAAGAAAAGTTTAAGAGATGAAATTTCAACGACACAGGCAGTAGGAAAGTAAAGAGATTACCTATGGGATCAGAGGAATCCACTATAACTGCATCATAAGTTCCTTCTGGAACATTTTTCAAAAATGCAACTCCTACAGAAATGGGAGAGGAAAAGGAAAAGCCCATGAACAGTTAATCGATAAATTCACAAAAGACCAACAAAAAAAGAAATTAGTTCTGTCATCTTCTCAGATCATACCATCACCAACATGGAGTTTAACTCGGGGATCCTCATATCCTATGGCTACATTAGGGAAAAATTGTTTAGAGACCTGAAAAAAGAAAAAGGAATTATGAAATCATTATAGAGCAATGCTCCACCAAAATCAAAATTTCCGAGCAAACTGATGAGCAATGAACTACAGGGATCATAGAAAGGAATGAGTTTTGCTGCATCTACCACATCAAGACTGAATATGCCACAGGGTACTCGAAAACAAATGTGTATAATCTTTAGACTTGCCAAATTCAACAATGTTTCTCTACCCTTGGTGCAGATAAGAGAAAAAAAGAACAAAGTACAACTTTAATTAAAAGAATGAAGAAGCCAGATGACTTACATCAATTACCATCTTGTCAATCTCACATATGTCTATCTGTTCAACAGAAGAATGCCGAGACACCTCACGCAAGACACCACCATCACCTCCTCCAATAACCAACACCTAAAGTAAGAAAATCAAACTTGAAGTTTGGCACACAAGTAGAAGACACTAATCTAATTCCGTAAAGTATCTCTTGGCCAAACTAAGAATGCATGCAGTGATGCGATTCTTAGTAAAGGCTGGCAGTCTCCCACTAACAAGTTCTCATTCCCTTTTAAATTCAGCCCTTCTGAAAACCAAGATGATAGCATGTACGAACATGCGTATAGACTTACTACAAAATGAAATTACTAGGCAAAGCCACAGAAAATAGGATGCAAAAATTATCACATATAGTAAGTTTAAGAGGAAAGAAGTTTGGTTTTGAGAGAGGTGCTAATTACCTATATCTGTTCTTTGCAAAATATGACTAGTGAGAACTGACCACAAGCATTATACTTGTTATTTACAAAGTAAGAAGCAGACGGGGATATATCTTCTATTATTTTGAGTTTGTGCCATTGTCAACGGAAACTAGCAAAGTGCCAAAAGAATACAAGATTGACATTACATAAACATCAAAACTACATAATCTCCAAGATTATATTCCATACTGAGATGTTAAATTTCACTATTGAGTAATGGACCTTTCTAGGGTTTGGAATTGAGCAAAGTGGGAGATGAGTGATCATTTCTTGGTAAGCACATTCATCCCGCTCTGTGAGTTGTATCACACCATCCAAAATAAGCACTTTCCCATAAGTTGATGACTGCAGCAGAAATAAACTTATGTAATGAGCATCAAATTAAAGAGCGCCCATTCCATCAAATAGTGAGAGAAACAAACTCAAGGCATGAATTACCTGAAAAACCATGACATTTTGGTAATCTGACTTCCCCTGAAATAATATCTTTTCAACCTTCAATGAGTGTGCTTCCCCTGCATATAAATTTCCAACTTCAAAATTAGTTTGTTCCATAATTATGGAAATCATAAGAAGGTTAAGAAAGTCATCACTACAACTGACTGACGAGCATTTAACTATGTAGGTCCACACATATAACCGATCCAACATGTTATGATTCTAAAGCTTAGAATTCAAGAAGTGTAAGTAAAAATAAATGAATTTCAAAATCTTCCACATATTATACAGAAATGAAAAACTGACAAATTCGCCATATAGAAAAATTATGTTAGTAATCTACAAAGTGAAAACTCCACCTATGTGAGATTCGCAAAACATAGTTGATTTGAAGCTTACCATTGCATTAAGTTAACGGTCAGGTAAAAATAATCAATAATTAATTATCTATACTTTGAATACTACGAGTAGAGTGGTCTGAATACATAAGGTTTAATATAACAGATAACTACTCGTATCGTTTGGAAGCTAGACACAGTTGAGTTGAGTTTATTTGAATTCGCAAAGCCAAAACATTCATTTTACAGGTTACAGAAAAGCATAAAAAAAAAAGATGTGTGGTTTTGGCAATGCACAGAAAAGTAGAAAATCGTAAACCTAAACACAATAAACCAATTTTTTTTTATCATACTCAGGAAACACTTGTTTCTCAAGTGCAAGCAATCATCCAAAAAATCAATTCAACATATAGATGCAGAAATAGATAGATCCAACATATAAGCAGCAAGCACACCATATCTACTAAAATCTCAACAAAAACACAATTGCAGAGATTATCCTAAAAAGCAGAGCAAGTAATTCAATCAATAACAACAACAACGTCTCAATCTGAAAATCCATTTTCGTTTGGATTAAAAGACTGTAAAAGTTGATGATATATGTAGAAATGCATAGCATAGCATACCAGGCCAAAGTGGGCTAATCTCAGAGAACCATCCAGGTAAAATAGAAGAAATGTAGGGAGATTCTTTCTCATTATTCGCTTCTTCCATTGACACAGCACAACCTTCTCTTCTCTACCTCTCCCCTATTTTTATTTATATAGGAGAAAAAAAAAATTGTAGATTCGGGTACGAAACCGTAGAAATGCTTACAAAATACGCTATTGATTTGATTGTCCTCTTCCTTCTGTTTTTGGAATCACACCTTTTTTGCCTCTCACTTCACGGACTATCTATCTACTCATTTAATTCAGAACTATTTTATGCGTCCCCAATACAATTTCGAGAGAGGATATGTGCTAGAATTTTTAATAAAGGATTTAAAATCTGAAGAACTAAAGTCCCTTAAAATCTGAAGAACTAAATACATTAACTATTTGAAGGAGTTTAACATTTACTATATATACATAAAAGATTCTCTTTTTGTTCCTAATTATTTTTTCATTTTTTCTTTTTTAATTATCTCTAATTACTGAACAAAATATTTTTATCTATTATACCCTCAATTAATTACTTTGAAAAAGGTAGAACTTCTTGAAAATCGTAAGTTTTTAATTCATCTACTTCATAATTAATAGGGATAAAATGGTAAACTCACTATGCTAATAATTGATTTCTTAATAGGTGTGTCAATTCAAAAGTGAACAAGTAATTAGGGACAGAGAAAGTAATTTTAACCATGTCTAAATAGTAATATATTCCGTCAAAGAGGATTCAGATGAACCTCTAACAGAAGGCTGGCTCCTCCCCTAGATGTGTGCACTCAAAATTGAAACACATAATTATAAATGAATTTTTGGTATTTTTTATTGTTCAAAATAATTGAATTGTTAAAAGTTCAAGGTGGATGTTTAATTTTTTTTATATTTTTTTTTAATGATTTGATATTTTCTAGGATATAAATTACATTATTTACAAAGTTATATTTATGATTTTACAAAAAAAAAGAAAAGGAAAATATGGTTTAAACTATGTTCATGGATGATTATTGTTAATAAATGTGTTGCCTTACAAATTCATTTAATATGAAATAGATGGTGTATCAAGTTAAAGTTAATGTACATGTGGGAATACACTTATAAAATATACCAAAAATATCTTTAAAATGTTATGGTTTTTGATATATTATATCATTAAATATAGAATGTGAATATTAAAATTAAAAATAATTCCAAATATAAGTGTCAATTAATTCAAAACGGTCTAAAAACAGAGTCCCAATCTTATAAGAGGGGATGCATGGAGTAACTTTTAGCGTGAATTTCAACGTAAATTTTAAAACTAAGTCTGAAATATTCAAAAGTAGTAACAATTATTTATTACGAAAAGATATCATTATAAGTAATTTTTATCAATTTTTTGAAGATTGACTATTGATTATAAAATGATGGGGCTCTCAATTAGGGTTTAGATATGAGGGGTCGGTGGTGGGCGTGGGGATTTGGTCTCACAATTTGTGATGAGTATCTTATCTTTGGTAGGTCATAGGTGGCAGTGGCATCATCCTTTTTAGCACTCCTTTCCACATTTTCTTTTTCTCCCTCCGGACTCCACATTAAAATTTTAATTAAATTTGGATCACGCACTGCCTAATTTATTTAGGAGTGACACTTTCAACAAGATAATTTTCATACTCAAAGTAAACTGAGACCTTTGATTAAGGATAAAGTAGCTCTATCACTGCACCACAACCTATATTGGTCTTTCCACATTTTCCTTTTCTCTCTTTGGTGTCCGGAATCTACATCACAATATTGATTAAATTTGGATCGTGCACTACACTTCATGATCTATTTGTTCCACATTTTATTTTTCTTCCCTTGGTGTCCGAAATTCACATTACAATTTTGATTAAATTTGGATTGCGCACTGCATGATCTAGGTGACGCTCCCAACAAGATATTTTTCATACCCAAAGCTCGAACCTGAAACCTTTGATTAAGGATAAAATAGTCCCTGAACCACAACCTATATTGGTCTTACCACATTTTTGTTTCTACAAAGTGTATTTTGTCTTTATAGGTGATATGAAATTGATAACACTGCTCACAATTTGAATTAAATTGTTATAATGTGTGTATATATTTGGCGTGAAGTTGGTATGATTTTGACATACCTTTATGTTTGTTTTCACTGATTATAATTGGTATCAAATAACAATTATATTTCGTGAAATTGATAAACTATGTGTATGTACTTGGGATGAATTTGGTATACCTTTGTGTCTGTTCTTACTGTTCATAATTTGTACCAAATAGCAAAAAAAATATATTATGAAATTGATATATTGTGTGCATATATGTTACTGAAAAAAAATATATATGTTACTTTTCAAAATTATATATAAAAAATAAATGAATTTAAAATCATGAATGAAAGCATAAAATTTATATTGAAGATAAATAGGGAAGAAAAAGAAAAAAAATGTAAAATTAAATATTGTGGGTATATTAAGGGAGAAAATTGTGTGAGAATATTTAGGAGAGATTTAAAAAATAAAACAGATTTAAGAAATAAGTATACTAATTTAAGAAAAAAATGATTTTCAATTTTTTTAAAAATTCATAGAAAGAAGGAGGTAGAGAAACTAAAATAGGAGATTGATACAATTAATTAGGAGTGATAACAACCAAAATAGTATCCAACTAAATGGAGAAAATCAAGGATTTGTTATAAAATATTATAGTGTGGATGTCCACTACACCAAGAAGTTACTCTCATTCATTATCACCATTACTTTCCTCCGTTATGAAGATAATCATAACCTCCAACTTTATAACACCATTATTCTTGTAACCTTTCACTTCCATAACCTCCTCCATTATATTCATGTTAATGTCATGTTTATGACTAACCTTTTGTATGCCTTTATGTTACACTATAAATAGAGGCATAAGGGTTCATATTGTATAGACTTTAAGATTTGGTGAACACTTGAATACTATGAAGAATAAGAAAAGCTCTCATCTCTTGTTTCCTATTTCTATTGCTATCATCTTTTATATAAGGTAAATTATTGTGGAAACTATTTTATATTTTACTTGTGAACAAGGTGAATGATTAATATTATTGTTACTGTGCATTTCTTTTTCCACCTATGACTATATATACTTTCTTTTGTATGTGAAACTTATTTTATATTTTATTTATGATTATGCTCACTGTTTTGGTTATTGCATAAGCTTTTAATTTATTTTGTTTTATTTGTGAAATATTTTGGGTTCACATTAAAATTGAAAAAGAAGTAGTGTTAGTGAGCATTTTTATTTTAGTGTAATTGAAATTATTATTTTCTTAGTGTGCAATTGATTCTTTGATTTATAACAGTAATTCACTAGCTTAATTATTGTGCACCAAACATAATATAATATAATGCTATATGTAACTCTCTGTTTTGACAAGTTTAAGATATTAGTACATAATTTGTTGAGAATATTTTTATTGTGTTTCTTTTGTTCTATATTTATTTGTGCATGTTCACCACAAAGTCACAATATTCTTTTAAGGCACAAAGGTGAGTCCTATTATATTTGGCTTATTATGTCATTGATTGAGGGTAAGACGAAGGATTCAAGTCCTATCGCACCAAGAGGGTAATACATCGGGTGAGAGTCCTGATGCATCATGCTAATAAAATGGTGGGTTGGGTCCCAACAAATAATAACCTAAAATGCCTTCTTAGGGGTAAGACGTTGGGCTCAAGTCCCAACGTTATATAATGACGATGTAATAATGATTGAGAAAATTGATATGCTCTTGATAAAAGTTATGAAATTTATCCAATTGATTTGCTCCATTCTTTTAAGTGAATGTGGTAGCAGGACATAATGTGTCTGAAAATGACAAGTGGTTAAATGTATGAATATGACTGTGGTAAAATATTAATGGTCAATTGTGGTAATTAAAAGGAAGAACATTATGGGTTCTTAAGATGGTCCTTCAAATGTGAAGGTAAGTTTTTGCCATCAAAGTGGTATGAAATGTTATTGGGCACATTGAGTTGGTGCAACCCAATTTGAAAGTTTTTTAAATCCTCCATCAAAATAAAGAAATACAAAGTGGTAGTACATTTAGTACTTTTAAAGTGATGTTGAGGTGGGTCAAATAAATTTGATAATATCAAAGTATGACTAATAAAAACTTATGGAGCATGTACAAATGGTTATGGACATTTCTTGAAGAGGATGTGACTTGTGTTCGTATGGATAAGGACATGTTCATGTATGGTTGGATAATTGCCATATCTCACCTCTACAGGAGGTTTGAGATATTGAATTTTTTTTATATTTTGACATAAATGGTCATTTCGGTCATATACTTTGAGTACTACACAAATATTGTGGTATGTTTTATTATAAACTATTGGAGGACAAAAGAAAGAAATAATTCTTTTCTATAAAGGTTAAGGTCATGACCAAAATAAATGTTATTGTGTGGCAACACAAATTTGTCATTGGTTGTCAAGAAATAAGTCTTGCAGTAATAATTTTAACCATGACAATAATAATAATTTTCTCCTTGAAGGAGATGGTCACCATAAGAATGGTGTTGTGAAATTTGTGGCATTACACAAAATTAATTGAAAGTTTCGAAAGGACTAATTTATTACTATCCAGAAAATGAAATAGTTCATAATATTGAGGTTGTAGTAAGTCTCAAAAGAAACTTTCTAAGTTTCAGAGGAATTGAAAAGAAAAATTATTATATTGAGACTGTAAATTATTAAAAGATTAAATATCTTCAAATTACTACAATCAAAGCTGGTTATGAATATTTACATAAAAGGTTGCCATCTTTCTCTTGTTTGTTGAATAAAAATATGCGCATGATGAAGGAATCACATGCAAAAGTAAACTAGAAGTTTACTAGAATAAATATATGTTGGCATAACCGGTTGATCATTTCGGTTCAAATGTGATGCAAAAGAATTGAGAATTCATGTGGTTATATGTTGAAGAAATAAAAGATTCTTCAAAAATTCTCATGTGTTGCTTGTTCTCATGATAAAATGATCATTGTACCAGCTAAGGTTGGGATTGTATCCCCTGAAACTATTTGGAACATATAAAAAGGTGAATATAGGTCCGTTCACCTGCCATGTGGACCACTTACTATTAGATTTAATAGATGTATCTATGGTATGGCCACATGTGCATTTGTATCAACTTACAAATTGGTTTTTGTAAGGTTATTTACTCAAATTGTTAAATTAAGAGCACAGTTTCAAACTATAAAATTGTGTTGATAATACTGGTTGGTCTAGCTATAATTGGTTGTAACGTGTATGCATCAACCCAACAAGGTTCTCCCATCACAATTGGTTCAGGGTGAGGAACAACTAATTTCCATCTAAAAATTTGATGTGTGCACATATGATTTTATTGCTCCATCACACACAAAGATGGATCCCCAAATGAGGTTGGGGGTAAATGTTAGATTTCCTAACCTTAGGGGGAGATATATTTAGTAGCTGAAAATTATGTGTGGGGTTAATTATCTAGATCCTCGTTAAAAAAAATGTGAACTTGAAGTTCAAGAGATAATTCATTTGCAAAATGTTGCAAATAATTTGTCAGATGTATTTGCTGACCCAATATTTTAATTAAGCTGCAAATGCTCCAATAAATAGTCCTTGAAGGACAGAGTCTATGGTACGCCAGAAGCGTGATAGACCAATTGATTCCAAACATAAAACTCTTTGAGGAAGGAGAGGAGCAAATTATCAAAATGGTCATGATAATGAGGTAAATGCTTTGAAAGAGCACTATGACATAACACTTCATAAAACCTTGGCAAAGGTTTAGGTACCTGAAAATGATGAAACATGAAGAGATCTCGATAAGTTATGTCGTATTGGAATCGAATTAAAATGACAGTCGATTGTATCTTTGATATGAAGTAGCACTCAATGTTATAAATGGTTACGAGGATCTTAAATTCGAATATGTCATATAATGTGGACAGTTAAATGATTGGTCAAATAAAATGTACTATTCAAGTATATTTTGTTTCACTGAGAAAAGTGATGTTTTTGAACTTATAGTTCATAGATCAAAAAATATGTCAGTGGGGTACAAATGAATCATTGTGCAAAAGTATAACCGTAAGATATAAAGTACGGTTTGTGCCTCGGGGCATAAATGGTTTTCGCAAAAATCCTGACATTATTAAATGAAGATATATGTAACACCCCAGAAAATTTTTTCAAACTAAGACCCAAACCGTTCTTCATTGTGAGTAGAATTTTACCAAGGAATTAAAATTTCTTAAGTGTTAAGTTCACTAGATGTAGCAACTTGAGTTCGAAAGAGAACTAAATTGGAAATAGCAAAATCTGAAATTTTGCAAGTTATGCTTAAGTATGAGTTTTGGATCGAATTCAAACGACGATAACTCATAGCTCAGGATGAGTTAGGTGTGATACCATATATCGTAGGAAATACCTTTGAATTATCTTTCCAACGCCGCTGAGTTTGCTAAGTTTCGAGGTCGGACGAGTGAGATATGGCCTTTTGAAGTTAGGCTGTCAGTTAAGGAAAGTCAAAATCGGATTTTAGAGGGGTATTTTGGTTTTTTCCTTACCCAATCAGATTTAATTCGTTTTTAGTAAGGTTTTAGGGGTCTAATCTGATTAGGTTCAGTTTTATAATCCTAGTTTATGCCTAGGGTTTTAGTTGAGAGTTCAAGAAGAGAAAAGAAGAAGAGAAAAGAGGAGAAAAGAGAAAGGATCGAAGCGTTCGTCGAGATTCTTGAGAGTTGTTGCGGATTGTCGCCATGGGATTAAGCCCTAAGAGGTATGTAAGCTTCCATAGTTTTGGGTTTGTTCACCCACACGCCAAACATGTTATTTTCGGCGCAAATTTCATTCTTGAAGTTGAAAGATTAGAGTTCTTGATGAGTTATTGATAGGTGTTCTAGAAGTTCATTCTAAATCTTGTGTGTTGGGTTTTTGATGATTTCTTGAGATCAAAGTGAGTGTTTTAAGGGATGTATTGAGTAGATTAGAGTGTACTTATGTTAGATAATCAATTCTAAGTGATTGGGGAAGAAACCGTTCGATTCTAGGCGGGTTAGGGTGAGAAAACGAGCAAAGAAGTTCATCAGATTTTCTGGGTTGGGGGCTTGGCGCGATGCGCCTGCCAGAGCGCCCCAAACCCTCCTTTGAATGTTAGGAGTTGGCGCTCCACGCCACCCATAGCCCCAGGGTCTTCTGCCCCACCCAGTTTGTCATCGGTTGCCCCGTTTGAGTTCGTTTAAAGTGAACCTTCACTCCTTTTCGATTCTAACTACTCTAAGCTACTTCTAAACACCTAAAAATCACTCCTAACATGATCATAACCTTGAATCCATAATTCAAATTCAAGGTAGAGTTAAAGAGTTAAGCTTTGAGCATTCATTCGAACATTCTAAGAAAGTCCCTTTGAGCCCTTTTGAGGAGTACTCTTCTACAACTTCTAGTAACTTGTTTCAAGACTCAAGTAAGTGAGAATGAGAGTGAGGATAATGTATTCATGAGTCTACACTATCAACTAGATTCTTCATATCATGAAATATAAATCTTGAATTCATAATTCACATTCAAGAGAGAGTTAAGAGTAGAGTTCAAGAAAGCCTTTGAGTTCAATTGTGAATCCTTTGAGATCAACTATCGATTTGAACTAAGTTTTGAGGAAGTAAGTCAGAGAATGAGAAGAGTCACATACATGAGTTTCATATTGTTATTTAGACCATCGAGTGGGGTTGTTTCATGCTCATAATTTCGCATGAACTTCGTAAGTTGAGCATATTTCAGAGAAGTGGTATCTTCAAGTTTTAAGCCTTTAAGTGTTGAGTTCTTAATCCCTTTTTAGAAGTATCTTTTAGTCCTTGAGTTGAATATTTCATGCCCATAATCCCACATGAACACTATAAGTCGAACAGTCTTGAGATGAGAAGTATCTTTGAATCCTTGAGTTAAGTAGTTCATGCTTATAATTCTGCATGAACCCTCTGAGTTGAGTATTCTTTAAATGAGTAGTATCATTGAAGTTCTTGAGTTCCAAGTATTTGAGTTATATCTATGGTTATTGAAAACATTGCATTGAGTAGTTCATGTCCATAATTCGGTATGAACCATATTTTAAGAAGTCTTTTACAAACGTTTTAACTTTGTTTTAAGACTTAAGTTTTGAGTTCAGTAAAGAGTAAAGAGTAAAGTTTGAAGTCTTTTTCTTCAAAAGTATATAGGGACTAAGTATTCCCAAAGAGTTTATAAATGTTTTCACATTTAAATAAGAACGGAAACTGAGATTTCCAAAGAGCTTTCGGGCTAGTTTTCAGAAAAGAGTAATCGCTTTCTAAATGAAGCAAGAGAGGAAACTGGATTTCCAAGATAGCCTTTGAGCTAAGTTTTTGAGCAATTATCTCAAATCAGTAGAAAGAAGTATTGTTTTAAAACATAAGAGCTAGTATATTTTTGGGAGTAGTATTGAACACCGATATGGGGGAGAGTTCAGACAACTCACAGCCTCCATAAACCATGTAGCCACCATGGGTAGAAAAGGGTCATACTTTTTAGATGAACCTTTTTCGAAATAGACTAGTGGATCCATTAGGCAGTTTAGGTCCTATACCTTTGGCCGGGTATAGGATGCGCTGGCAGCGTGAGGAAGATCGTTGTATCATCACAATAACTCTTATGTGATGGTTGTCGGTTAGAGAAACTCCCACAGAAGTTATTGTATTCTTATATACACAGTTATTTGTATTTTTACATACATTTCAAAGTTATGTTGTATCCTTGCATACACAGAGTTGACATCATGTTTTAAAATAGTTTGTTTCTTTATATTGCACTTGTTTTAAATTGCTTTATATTGAAATGAGTTCAGTCATATTGAGTTGAGTATCCAGAGTTGAGTACCCAGAGTCGAATATCATATCTTTGAGTTGAGTATCTTATCTCTGAGTTGAGTAACTTATCCTTGAGAAATTCTGAGTTGAGTAAGTTTGAGTAGTTTTGAGTATCTTTGAGTATTCTTTGGGTTGAGTAAGTTTGAGAAGAGGTTAGTATGTTTCCTTTTATTCAAGTTTTAAGCTTATGTTTATGTTTTAGAATTCCCCTTACATGCTCGTACATTCCACGTACTGAGCCATTTGGTCTGCATCTTTTCATGATGCAGACACAGGTATTCAGGATCATCAACATGAGATTCGTTGATATATCCGGGAGTTCGAGTTAGCTATGGTGAGCTTCCTTGTTTCCAGAGGATTTCATTTACCCTTCAGTTATATCAGTTGTTAGGAGGTCGTGGGTCTTGTCCCAACTTCCATCTTTATTAGTTAGAGGCTTCACAGATAGACAATAGAGTTTTAGAAGTCTTTTCATTTATTTTGTTTAATGTTTTGAAGACTAAAGTTGCCTTTTTATGGCGAGTTGTATATATTTTATTATATAGAGTTTTCTTTTGAGTTAAAGAATTTTAAAGTTGAGTTCATGAACTTTTATTTCAGTTTTAAGCTTTTGCATGCTTAAGTTAGTCTTCCGCTTGTAGTCAGCCAGGATGAGGGTTCACTTGGGGACCAGCAATGGTCTTCGAGTGCCGGCCACGTCCAGGGTGTAGGCTCGGGGCGTGACAATATATTATCAAGTGGTGGATGCAATGAGACTTGTTTCAGTCTGGCAATAGATGAAATACTTGAATATGTATAATGAATGATTATTATGTCTAACTAGACGATGCAGGTTATATGAAAATCCTTCAAGGATTTAAAAGGTCTTAAAGCAATTCCATTGAGTATTCAATGGTTTTGAGACTGCTTAACACAGAGAAAGAATCTTTTTGATATCTTGAAAATGATTTTAAAATGTCATGTATTAGTGCAATTGGTGCACCTACAGATTGCTGGTTATGCAAATTCTAGAAAATTATTTGATATACATAACGAAAGTTATGTGAAAGGATTGTCATATTATCATTCAAGTTATGACAAGAAACTAACAAAGCAAGTGACTCAATGCATAGAAGATGTGTGATTTTCTTTCAGAAGAAAAGACGAGCTTCAATAAAATTGAAATGATCAATCTCCGAGTCAGAAATGAATTGATTATGTAGATGAAGAATATTTATTTGATCTGCATAAAGCTCGATCGCAAATGGACTGTTTATTTACATATGGAGACACAACAATATTATGGTATTCAAAGAATCATATTAGTAACCACTTCTTCAAATCATACAGAAATAATATTGATCTATGAATTAAGTCGAGAGTGTGTTTGGTTGGAATCATGATCTATCATATTCAGAAAATATGTGATTTTCTTTTGAAAAGGATATTCCAGCCACCATATACAGAAATAATATATAGCTCAATTGAAGGGAGGATACAATAAAAGGAAATCAGACAAAGCATATTTCACCAAAAGTCTTTTTCACACATGATCTTCAACAAAATGGTGAGATAGACGTTCAAAGACCCATTCAAGTGATAATATTGTAAGCTTATTCACTAAGGATTGCCAACATCAACATTTGAGAAGTTGTGATATAAGATTGAAATGCATCGTCTCCGAGATGTAAAGTTTTTATCAGGGGGAGAAAAATATGCGTTGTACTCTTTTCCTTAACCATGGTTTTATCCCAATTGGGCTTTTGTGCTAAGGTTTTTAATGAGGCAACATTCAAAGCGTATTAAAAGATATGTGTACTATTTTTCCTTCAGTAGGATTTTTTCCCACAGGGTTTTTTCCTAGTAAGGTTTTAACGAGGCATATTATCTATGGGCATCCAAGGGGGAGTGTTATAAAATATTATAGTGTGGATGTCCATTACACCAAGAAGTTACTCTCACCCATTATCTCCATTACTTTCCTCTATTATGAAGATAACCATAACCTTCATAACCTCCAACTTTATAACACCATTATTCTTGTAACCTTACACTTCCATAACCTCCTCCATTATATTCATGTTAATGTCATGTTTATGACTAACATTTTGTATACCTCTATGTTACACTATAAATAGAGGCATACGGGTTCATATTGTATAGACTTGAAGATTTGGTGAACACTTGAATACTATGCATCTCTTGTTTTCCTATTTCTATTGCTATCATCTTTTATATTTCTTGTCTTGTTTTACTTTAGTTTTACAACAGGATTGTTATATGTTGCCATTTATATAAAACACTATATTTAAGGGAAATATATTGTTATTTAATTGATTAAGAATTATTTGAATTCATTTTACAATTATTTGTTTTTTAATTAATTAATTATTTGTTAGGTATTATTAAAAATCTAATGTTATAAGTTAAAAAAACTAAAAAAATATTGTTAAAACTAGTATATATATGCCATTTATTAAATTTCTAATATATTGACATATTCACTAATAAGTCTCCAAACTTCACAAACTGTATATATTTTATGGCAAAGTGAAATACATATCATATACATTTAACTTGTAATTTGTTTGCTTTAATATTAAAGTTGTTATATCAACTTCAACTCAAGGCTTCTTTTATACTAGTACAACTAAGGGTGTGTTTGGTATGAATGAAAACAGTTTTTAAAAATATTTTCTAATTTTCTCGTGTTTGGTTGGGTAAAATGTTTTGAAAATTGTTTTCCAAATCAACTCATTTTCCTCAAATTTAAGGAAAATGACTTCCCTTCAAAAATTAAGGAAAATATTTTCCGAAACTCTCCTTCAACTTCAAATTACAATTTTTTTTGTTGAAAAAAAAAATAAATTAAAGCTTTTTTAAAAAAAGAAAAAAAAAATTTCAATTTCAATTTTTATTTTTTTTACCCAACCCTCACCCCTACCCCCTCCCCCCGCCAGCCCCCTACCACCGCCCCCCCTCTCCAAAAAAAATTTAAGTTTGCTTTTGAAAAATATTTTCAATGTTCAAATTTTTATTTTTTCACCCCACCCCCTATCTGCGACCCCCCCCCCCATAAGCGCCCCTCACCCCTCCAAAAAAATATTTAAGTTTATTTTTAAAAATATTTTCAATTTAAATTTTTTTTTACCCCATCTCACCCCTACCCCCCCTCCCCCCAAAAAAAAATTTAAGTTTGTTTTTAAAAAATATTTTCAATTTCAAATTTTTATTTTTT
>JAJOOF010011765.1:0-22405 GCA_029582545.1 Solanum lignicaule
AAAAAAAAAAAAGATAAAAGAATGATTATTTTTTTTAATGTAAATTTTATTTAAAATATTTATTATTTCTTATTAAATTTTGGATTTATGTCACATGACTATATTGAGCCGCTCCTGGTTCCATCAAATTCATGAATAGATAATTAACAACTCATAAAAGTATGTGAAAATGTAATGCTAAAATTCTTAACTACAATGGAAAATATGAAGAAAGAAAACGATGCCAAAAGTTGATCATGTCCATAACTCGTTCTAAAAAAGATAAGTGACACCTATAAATATAATTTAATTTTTGAGTACGGAGTCGAATCTCACATAAAACTAAGATTTATCTTTAATTATTGGGAAAAAAGTCCGAAATATATCTAAACTTTGATCGAAATTGCTGTAACAATACCGAATTTTGAAAAGGTCATTTTACCCCTCTGCACTATTTAATAGTGTATTTTAAAAGTATATATGTGCTCACATGGACATCATAAATATTGATCACTATAAATAGTAACGTGTCCACGTAGGCACATATATATCTTTAAAATACACTACCCGCGACCCCCCTACCCCCCCGATCAGTCCCACACCCCCTCCAAAAGAAATTCAAATTTTTATTTTTTTACCCATCTTACCCCCCCCCCACACCCACGCACCCTCCCCCCGCCACCCCACCCCACCCTCCCCAAATAAATTTAAGTTTATTTTTTAAAAAATATTTTCAGTTTCAATTCAAAAATTATTTTCCACTCTCTAGTAAAAATAAAAGATATTTTCTCAAAAATATTTTTCATTCATAAATCAAACACACAAAAATCTTTTCCGGAAAATATTTTCTATTCACCAACCAAACATGAGTAGAAAACATTTTCCTTCATACTAAACACACCCTTAGTCTCTACGGATTGTGAGCACAACATTCTTCGATTTAAAAAAAAAAAAAGAGAATTTTTTGTTGATAGTGGAGTTCAAACCAACAATACTAATGTGGAAAGCATTTTCTAAGCCCTTTCTTACAATTGAACCGTCAATTAATTTTGTTAGGGATTCACAAGTTAATATACATATTTATATAATTTTCTAATACAAATACAGAATTTACAAAAAAAACTTCTGAATTTGTCCGAACTCATGAACCTGCACTTAGCTCTGCCCCTGATTGTTATATATTTTTATAAATTTTATAGTTATGTGGGCAAAAGTTGAAAGCAAAGATGCACATTTTTATACTAAGGCTATATATGGTTTCAAAATGTTGGTAAGTTATCTAGTAGTTAATAGAAACTGTAACAGTTATTGGTTAGAAAACTAAATCAATTATACAATTTTGCTTTCAAAAATTAAAAACCAACTTAAACTAGTGTATCAAAAATTACAGTCTAATGTAGCCTTTTGTTTTAGAAAAACATTTTAAATAGTTGAATAATTCTAAATCCAAGCACATGCACTTATTTCCCAAATTTCTAATGTCAATTCTTCTAAAAACGAAACCGTGGTGCACCTTACCTTTGACATTCACTAAATAGTGATAAACTTTCCCTTTGCTTCAAACAGAAGTATCTGTGCAACTAATAACCAATTTTACGGCAATAATATAAATATATATTTGTCGTTATATTCAATATTCTATATAAATGTTGCTAAAAACTTTATCGACTCTAAATGTAATAATATTAACTTAATTATTATTGAATGTTGTTACGGCAATAAATATTGACGCTAATTTTTTTTATTACGACTAAATATCTCTTTTGTTATAGTGTATAATATAATTCATGTTAAATTCAAAGCTTAAAACTCTAGCTTTCAGTATGAGTAATTTGTTCCTCTGGTAGTAGTGGTGACATATTAAACTAATTAAAAGTCTAGTCCCTTATATTTTGTACATTATTTTAAATTAAAAGAAGGCCTTATGGTGAGGCTAGTCCTTCAAGTAATATAATTCACAAATCTAACCATCTTTTACTCAAATTATCAACTCTTTTGATGTTTAGAAGCAAAGTATATTAATATTATTCTCTTTTAAAAAATATTTATCTCCGAGCTCCGATAAAGGTGAAACAAACCAACAAATTACGGAAGTATCACAATTCACGAGTGCAAATTTGCACTACTTTCGGTTATGTTTTTCACGGAAGTACTCTTGTTAAATTTACTTTTTGGCCCATCGGACAAAATTAATTACAAGCGCTAGATATTAATTATATATATATATATCATTTGTATATTTATGTATATAATAGAAAATAATATTTATACCTAAGATACAAAATAAATATATTTGCCATATAGTATTTGTTAGTGCGGCCGAAAGGGTAATTATATTTGTAGCTTAAAAATGGGGCACATTTCTTCGTAAAACTAGATAGTTTATGTAGTATATATTTTCTAAAATTAGTATAATATTATTTGTCGATACTCATGCTATAATAAGGATAAATGGTGCACTTGGTTGAAGATTAAATTATTTACCAAAAGAATTAAGGATCAATTTCCACTCAACATATTTTTTCCTTTTCTTTTCAGAAATACATCCATATTCTAGAAATCCTAAATTCGTCTTTGATTATAAAAAAAATAAAAAATAAAAACAAAAATAGTGGTAGCAAACGTGAAGTGAAAGCATAAAGAGTTGTGGTGATCTGGCGAAATAAATTAGTAGATAAACTGTGTAGACTTTAGCATGTGAAGTCCCATTATTATGAGGGGCAACAAAAGCAAAATCACTTGTTTTCTTTTAATTTGTCCCTCAACAATTAACTGAATCCATGCCTTGACAGGTAGTCCTCAATGATTAACTCCTCATATGTATCACTCATATTGTTTTTTAATATGGAAAAATGCGTATCCCATTCAGAAGATCACTAAGATTTCGCGAACCACTGCCGAATTTATTTCAATTTAATTGAATCGGTATATCAATACCGATGTTGAGAATGATCAATATCATGCCTTAAAGAGGTCTTGAACCTCCACTCTCTTTAGCACGAGATTTTGAGTCTAGCGAGTCTACAATTTCACCAACAAAACATCTTGATTAGATTTTCAATTACGCACTTTATCTTTACATGATTATTGCCTTACCAGGGGTATTTATTGATATAATTATATAAATATCAAAACAAATAAGTTGTAGTTATTTCCATCTTTACTTCCACTCCTCCAAAAAGTTATTCCCATCTTTGCTTGTACTCCTCTATTTCTTGAGTTGTAGAATTACATTTTACAAACGTAAGCGAAGGGTGGGTGGCAAGTTGGGAAAAGGAGAGAGACAAAACAAAGGAAAATGTGGCATTAACTAATCATGTAATATGTTATATGTGTTACCTTTTTCATCGTGTCAACTTTGGTTTTGTTTATCATATCTGAGATTATATTATTTTTGGAACCAAAAGAGAGAGAAAAATCTGATGCCATCAATAATCTTTTCAGTGTAATAATTGTCTAAGTAAACTTTTAAAAAGTGAAGTGGTATCCTATATATAGAACTATAGGAAGCGAGGGATATGTACTTTGCGTTTGATAATCAGTTTGCACCCACTATCAAAAAATGAGTTGGTAGAAATGGAAAGACTCTCCGTCTCTATTTATGCGACACACTTTTTTTATTTGACAATTTTAATAACACTATCAATATTCCACTTATTTTGCAAAAAGTCCAAAAAAGTACTCTTCTATTTAAAATAAAAATAAAAATTTATGGGTCATAATGAAACTTTACAAAGCTTTTTCATATTTCTTAAATTTTATACTCAATCAAATTATATCACATAAATTAAAATTAAAAAGTAGTAGGAGTAATTATTTGAGCAACTTTCACATATAGCAAACACAAAATTCATATTTGTATGTTATAGCAAAGTTTGCATAATTGCGCTTCATAGCAAACATATATATGGATAATTCGCTATACATATACAAAAAAAACAGTTGTATAATCTGCTTTGGTATACATATACAAAAAGATCAATTGTATAAAGTGAGAGAGGCGAGTGAGCGAGCGAGATCTGGGAGAGTGACGAGCAAGATCTGGGAGAGGGGACGAGCGAGATCTGGGAGAGGGGAGAGAAGGGAACGAAAATATATGTATATATACAATTTTCACGCATTTTATACATTTGCGTTTTTGTATAAAGTGAGAGAAGTGAGTGAGAAAGCGAGATCTGGAAGAGTGGCAAGCGAGATCTGGGAGAGGGGAGAGAGGGGAACGAAAATATATGTATATATACAATTTTCTCTCTCTTTATACAAACACAAACACATTTTATACAATTTACGTTTTTTGTATAAAGTGAGAGAGACGAGTGAGAGAGCGAGATCTGAGAGAGTGGCGAGCGAGATCTAGGAGAGGGGAACGAAAATATATGTTTATATACAATTTTCTTTCGCTTTATACAAACACAAACACACTTTATACACTTGCGTTTGTATAAAAAACGAGAGAGGCGAGGGAGAAAACGAGAGTGGCGAGCGAGATTCACCAGGAGAGAGATGAAATAGCAACAGTTTGCTATGAGGTACAATTAAATCAAACTATATTTATAGCATTTAATTTGATTTAATAGTTTGCTATTATATACAATTTTCCCTAATTATTTTGGCACTAGATCGACTTGTAGTTGCATGCCAATTGTGATGGCAACTGAAATTAAAGTGGAGTAGATTTGATTGATCACGCGAATAATCCGCGTGACAGGGAGGGCCATTATACCCGATTCCCCTTCTTCCGCGTTAAACCGCGTGATCCTCCACTATAAATTCCACAATACACCCAATTAACTAACAACTGGGTAGAAAAAATTAATCTCCCCCAACATGGCAAAGCTTACGGCGAGGATGAAGGAAGTCGAGAAAGTATTCCGAAAATTCGACACCAACGGCGACGGAAAAATCTCTCTATCGGAGCTCGACGAAGTTTTGAAGGCTCTCGGCACTAAAACGACGCCGGACGAGGCAAAGCGAATGATGTTAGAGGTTGATACCGACGGTGATGGTTTCATCGACTTGGAAGAATTCGCTGCGTTTCACTGTCCCGATGAAGGCTCTAACAGTAAGGATCTCCGTGACGCTTTCGATTTGTATGATAAGGATAAGAACGGGAAGATTTCGGCTGCGGAGTTGCACTCTGTTATGAAAGGAATTGGAGAGAAGTGTTCGCTTAAGGATTGCCGGCGTATGATCAGTTCCGTTGATGTCGACGGCGATGGAAGTGTTAATTTTGAGGAGTTTAAGAAGATGATGACTAGAGCTTAATGGTAGGCGTTTAATTGAACTGATTTCGTACGTAGATAAATCTGTTCGTTTCGTTTGACTGATTTCGCCATATATATGTGGGTGAAAGTGTTAATAGGAATTCGATTTACCAAGTTGAATAATCGAATATCAATCATCCTTGATTCAAAAACGCTTACTAGATCTGTTTGCTTTGCGCATTGCATATTTTTCTTATTCTGTTGCTG
Organism: Solanum lignicaule; assembly: GCA_029582545.1. Classification (NCBI taxonomy): domain Eukaryota; kingdom Viridiplantae; phylum Streptophyta; class Magnoliopsida; order Solanales; family Solanaceae; genus Solanum; species Solanum lignicaule. The sequence goes on from JAJOOF010011765.1 coordinate 5,451, forward strand.
CTGCTCGTTCTTTTGTCGGTTGGTTTACCGCACTTTTCAAATTGCATAAATGTCAATTGCCGACTTCCACATCTTAAACCATAACCATGATTAGTGTTAGGCGAGAAGGTTTACACGCAAATCATATTAATTCACGGATCCTATATTTTATGTATTTTTTATTTTATATAATTTAGAAAATAAATACAAGTAAATTTTTAAATAATTTTGCAAATCAATTTAAATAAATTAACAATATAGAAAAAATATTAATATATTATTATTTGAAAAAGATAACAATACAAAAAATGATAGTAATAACTTAGATAATCTTTAAAATAAAATCATCCCCCATCTTCATATCTATTAGCTTTTAAAAAAATTTATGATAACATAAAATATAAATATCATTACACATTTGCACCAATAAAAAAAAAATTGATTTATAGAAAAACTACATTTTTCTTTAAAAAAATGATTTATAGCAAAACTACGTTTTAATTTTTTTTTTTAAATGAGACACCCAAAATTCTAGGTTGCACTATGAATCTACACCATTAATTTGCGCTAGAGTATTTTTCGCCTTACCTTAAAACTTGTTCCAAAAACGTCTTGTAAACATGGTTGCTAGCCTGTTCGCGAAGAGTTCCTTGAATTGTGGCCTGACCTCTTAGTATTTGAGTAGAATTAATGTGTTTGGCCATGCGAATTTCTTACTTTTTCTTTATGGAATTGAACAATTTTTTACCAAAGTTCTCAATAAACACTTTTTCATTTCAATTATTTTTTTTAAAAGATGAAAATAACTTCAATTAATATTCATTGTCATACACAACTCAATTTTTCAAATATTATTATAATTTTAAAAAAAATATTATTTTTTTCAAATTTTACAATGAAATCGAACCAAAGTAAGCAACAACAACAAAAGTAAGCAATATATATTTCAAATTGTCACCTTTTCGCCTACATGTGATGTAAAAAAGATTCTAGTCTAGAGCTAAAGAAACTAGAATATTCTACCAGTCAATTAATTTATGTTTGACCACTAAGGAAAAATAATTGTGTATGAGTAAATTGTATTAAATGATATATTAAACTGCCATATTAAGGTTATTCAATTAAGTTTATCACTTTGGTGTTACAAAATTTCCTTTACATAGATTTGATAATTTATAATTTATATCTCAACCTATCAAATATCAATAGATTTAATCGATGAAGCTCCGATCAACTATGCACTGATCGGAACACAACCTTTTGATGGAACGCCCAAGCGATCTGCTCCTCACAACGAGCTGGCAATTTATATGAGTTGGGGTGAATGACAAATTACCCATAATCGAGTGACTATCCAAACTTCTAACTCTCTTGACTGAGCCTACATTTAAGTAACGAAGATCATACTTGTAATAGCATGAAACAATCTTATCATTTTCATTAATTTTTATCGCAACTTCTTACTAATACTAATAAAAACAATATAGTCTACGCATATAAACTACATATATCAAGGCAGTATAAGAAAATATGAGATCTGTGACGGAAGAATCCATTACAAAGTTGTGTTTGTGACAAAAAATGAAGGGAAACTTACATAAATATACTATATTAAGAAAATATTTACCATTTATAACAATAATATTTTCTTTTCACTTGATCACTTTTAATACAGTTATAATACAATTTTAATACATATTACATAGAACAATTTATAAAACACATATAACACAAGTTTTATTGATAAATTATACATTTGTCACACATTTTAATACACTTATAATATAAGGAAAAATCACCCCACATATATATTTAAGAAATAATATTACGGATTTTAAAGCTACTTTTAAAATATTCTTGCTTATAACAGTTTAATTACGGGTTATAACATATCACATTTTATTTTAAAATCAATTAAATTTTTACTGTATTAAATGAATAGTATTTTATGATTTTATATTTATTATTAAATGATATAAATAAATAATCTACCATAATTATCTCTTACACATTTATAGAAAATTTACTTTGATTCTTGTTCCTTTTTTACTTTTACACGTTAAATCCACACCCCTAATGTCACCACACCTCTTCTAGTGAGTAACCCACCACCTCCACGCCTCTTCTAGTCAGTAACCCACCATCCCCACGTTCAAAAAGTAAAATTTTCCGTTGTAACAATTACCCATTCCTCTTTCACCTCATCAATCATCTTCCATTCAAACCGTTTCTACATCTCAATATCACCTCCTAAATCAGAAAATATTTGGTCTACAATCAGAAAGAAAGGGCGATTTCACAATACTAAGAATCAAGTTTTTAAGATTTTCGTTAAATATGTCGAAGAAATCAGAGCATACTCCTAGAAAGAGTCCCAGATTAGTAGAAGCAAGTTCTACGGTTGGAATAGAGCAACATATTGACTCAAACGCCACCGCCTTACAAGAATGCAACTCCGACGGAAAAGGTTGGTACTTCTCAAAATAAAAAGCAGATTACTGGAAAGGAGAAGAAAACTCAAGCAAAAAAAATTGAAAGTCCTTCAAATCAGAAGGGACAAAAGAGAAAGGGGAAAATGGTGGAACCCCCTTCTGATATGGACTCAGATTTTGTAAGCGAGAAAAATATCAAATAAACAAAAAAATTAACAAATGTAGAAACGGGTCAGTCATCAAAACCCTCCAAAAGATGAGCAATAATAAAGAAGGCTTCGAAAATCCCAATATAAAAAAAGGGCAAAAAAAGTGGTTAGGGTAAATTTTATTTAATTTATTTTTCAATTATTAAATTTAGTAGAATTTTTGTTATAACAATTTATTTATGCATATTATTTTTGGCATGAATTTTGTTTTAATGTTTGACATGAAATTGTTGTGACATAAGCTTACATATGTATAGTTACTATCATGGAATTGATATTAATTTGGTTATTATTTTTATCAAAAAAGGTATGAAGCATGTTTAAGATTGGTATGAATCTGACTTAATATTGGTTTATGAATGTGGTATGCAGTATGTTTAACATTTGTATGAAACTTATTTAATTTTGGTATGAACTTGGTATACCTTTTAGCATGAAAGTTATCATTCAAAATCTCTCATTATGTATATTAACTGTCATGAAATTGATATTAAGTTGGGTATTCTTTTTATCAAAAATGGCATGACATCAAGGTTTTAATTAGTTGCATTGATTGTATGAAATTCGTATAAAAATGGTATGATGTATTACTAATATTGGGGTGAAACTTGTTTAAATCTGGCATGAAACATGAATAATATTGTTATGAAACTGACTTAATATATGATTTATGAAAACGACAGTGACGACATGTTCATAGTCAAAATAAACGGTATTGTACTACATTTTGGGGTTAAAGAATTCGCAGTAGTTATTGATCTCAAATGTGGACCCCACATAGCAAAAGAACATGCTCCGGATACCAGCAATTATTCTACACCAAGACAACCACGGAGATCAAATTTGAGATAGTTGATTGCAGCGTAGACTCTTTAGTACTACATATTTTTCTAACTTTTGAAAGATATATATTTGTTTTTGTTACAGTTTAAGTATTGGATGATATACAATATGCACTGTTTTCTTCCAGTCAGATACCAACTGCATATTTGGCTCTCATAATTTCAGGATACTAGTTATATACATATTGCATACCAATTGGATACAAATTACATAATATTGTTTATAATAATTTCTGGATACTAGTTATATACAAACTGTTTACCAATTGGATTCATAAACAGTTTTAGTTTTGATATTAATTGGAAACCAAATGAACCCCAATTTAGAGATCATGAAATAATAATGCCATATAATTGATATCCAAACTGTATATAGTTGGCATCCAATTCATACATGATTGGTATTTTTTACTTCATAATCCAAGACAAAAAATAAAAAAATAAAAAATGTATGAAGTTGATATCCAAAGTGTATAAATATTGGAAGAAATGATTCTGACAATATAAAACATTGATCATTATATTTTGTACCAACCTAAATTACATCATGCTTCATATTTTTTTCAAGTTGATCTCCGGATGGATACCAAATTAAAACTAATTGACAAATACATTACCTTAATAAATGTGGGTTCAATTTAAAAAATGTATGAAGTTGATATCCCACTTGTATAAATATTGGAAGAAATGAATCTGACTATGTAAAACAATGATCATAATATTTTGGACCAACCTCAATTGCATCCTGTTTTATATTTTTTTGGAGTTGGACACCAGATGGATATCAAATTAATACTTATTGTAAATTACATTACCTAATATCATTGTAGATTCAATTGCATACCAAATGGATACTAAATGCATACCATAATTACCTAATAAATTACTCAATAAACATTTTAAAAAAAATACATCACAATCAAAACAAAACATGAATCTAAAAGACAAAATAAAATAAAAAAATTATTTTGTCACAAACAATAAACTATGAATTTTTTGGCGCAGGGTAATTTGAACATGTCTTCATGTTGTGGCCCTCTCGACGACATGTACTGCAAGTAACTTTAGACCTTTTGAATTTCACATCAGCAAATCTCTTCCAGCGTTCAAGTTGCGGTCTTCCTACAATTCTTTTTGAATTAGGCGGCATCAACTTAGGCTCAGAAACATAACAATATGGTATATCTCATGTACTCTCACATGGGAGAGGTTCAACAGGGATCACATATGCATCTTCAAAACTCTTCAAGCTATATTAAAAAATCACAGTCAGTCTTACATAACACAAAAGAAAAAATAAATTTGTTGTATTTATATTCAAATTTCATACCAACCTAATACTAATTTCATACAAAACATCATACTTCTCGTACACATTTTTACACAATAGTCATTACTTATTCATACCAATATCATGCCAAATAGAATATCGAATTAATTCCAACCTATAAATATTAATTATAATTTCATACAAAAAATACAGTATATCAAATTATACTTTTAAACAGTATACCAAATTCATTTCATTATTATTATCAAATTACATTCAAACCAATATTCATACCTTAAAAAACACCTTTCATACATTTTTTTGGCACACATTTCATAAATTTATAACGATAACATTGTTACTATTTCATACACCGTCATTTATCAAGAAAATAGTATACTCAAATCATTCAAATATAAATTCAAAATCACAAACATCCATAGTATAAACAGTATACAAATTACAAAAAATAGTATACGAAAATTTCATACCAACATTTATTCAAGTTTCACAAAAATTATTATGTCAGATGAACAAAAGAATGTTCATATAAAAAACATCACAATTTAAATCTATTGTACACAAACAAAATCAACAAAATTTACTTTATAGTTTCATTGTTCTTCTTTTTTTTACGTTTCATTAATATAAAAAAATAAATAATAAATCGCAAAGAATACTAATAAGAAGGATCCCATCAACCACCATGTTTTATTAATATCGATAAGAAGCCGTTCATTACATCAAAATGAAGATTATTGAACCAAAATATTTGGAACTAGTTGTGAATGACGACAATTGCAAAAAAAAGAATCGAGGAGAGAGAATGTTTGAACAAAAGAAGAAAATCTGCTTTTTGAAGTACTTTTAACTGATTTGAGTAAAAAAGGAGGAAAACAAATATTCCTATTTGTTTTGAATCTCCTAAATTTATGGGCAATTAATAACTATCATTAATGTATTCAAATTTATTATTACAACTATTTCTATTTTTTACCATTTATTATTATTTTTTAAATGATTAAATCAAAATCTGCTTTTTGAAATACTTTTAACTGATTTGAGTAAAAAAAGGAAAACAAATATTCCTATTTTGTTTTGAATCTCCTATATTTATGGCAATTAATAATTATCGTATTCTAATTTATTATTACAATTATTTCCGTTTTTTACTATTTATTATTTTTTTTAAAACGATTTTTATTTTATTTTTTAAAAATAAATTAAATAAAATGTTATAACCTGAATTTTTTTTATTGTTACAACTTGAAAAAATTATTATATTGTCATAACTTGAAATTATTAGTCTTATATATGTCATTTATAAAATTTTCACATAATATAATGTGTCAATTTCTTACCAAACAAGAATAATATATATTTTAAAACAGTTATAATACATATATATTGCATACATAATTCACTTTTAATAGATATTGCAGATTTATCATATTATTGTTATATATTGCTACAAATAATAATAAATAAAAAGTATCGCTAAAATTAGTAATTATCTATTAAAAGATACTTTTTTTAAGTAATTTTTCCAATGAGGCATCATAAAATCGTAAAAAACCCATTAAAAAATTATGACGGGCTTGTCTTTCATCTTTGCATAAATGGTCGGTCCATCAAAGAAAAAAAGTGTTTTCTCTAGTAGCACGCTATACATTTTTAGGTGAATTACGCTAGTATATCTATAACATCACTCAATTTTAGATACACGCTTGTAGTTCAAAATCAAATACTACTTACATACCATACTATAAAAGTCATGCACATTCTTATTTCCTTTAGAAAATAGTTAATAGATGGAAAATTTGCCCTTATAACCCCTCTTTATTTCTTAAAAAATCAATTTTCTTTATCCCACTTTAATTTGCCCTGCAAGAAAACCTTTCATCTAGATTCTAGTCCTAAGTTTTGTTGGCTTATCTAGTCCTAAATTTGAATAATTTTTTATCCAATAGGTAGAAGAATGAGCAAATTAGGTGAAAGGAGTAATAACAAATTGCAATTTTCCAAACCTCGTCGCTTGCCTTGCTTTTTGGCTCACATATCGAAATCCTCCAGGTCTATTCTTTGCCAGAATGGAAACAGAACAATGATTTATACATATTGCTGAAGGAACTATTGGGAGCCACATTTTAGACCAACTTCTGCTCAGAGACAGAGTAAAGCTACGCATAACATTTGAATTCATTTTGGAAGCACCTATGGTTTTTGTGTGATGAATGGTACATCTCTATCTTTAACCAAAGATTTCGAGATTCCAGTGCTAAAAATAATAAAGTCATGACAGGGAGGCGTTTTCTCCTTAATGGTTACTCAACACAACTCTCTTCAAAGCGGTTACCAAACACCAATGAGAACTGAGAAGCCAAAAATAATACAGAAATGCAATAGAATATTGTGTAATCAGATTATCCGAGGAAGATTTTGTTGTCAGCATGTAAGCAACAACAACAACAAAAGGATAAGTTCATTTAATATTCATATAGATAAATACAGAATCTAGCTTTTCTCACAATATAAGCTGGAACAGAATTAGCTAGGAACGTCTATCCATTGCAACTGGAGTTGTATTTCACCACACTCAACATTCCTCAATCTAAGAAACATATTTTGGACAACCTTGCCATTTTCATACACAATACAGCTTTCTTCTGAATAGCAATTCTGCCTGCTAGGCATTATTCTGGAAAGTATGACTCCATTCGGGATGTTCTTAAAGCGCGTCATCCTTACTGCATCTATAAATGGTACAACGTCAAGTTCCGCATCGCCCATTTTATCATCGTAAGAAAATGTATCCTTGTCATAAACTTGCTGCAATGACAGGAATAGCAACACAATATAGGCTACTGAATTAAATTGTGAAGGCCATCTTTAAGTAGGTGTGTCAAATAGCGCGATTGAATTTAGGCGGATCAAATAGTCAGAGTTAATAAATGGGCGGGTCAAATTGGGTTATTTCCCTACACGTAGCGACACTTGATGAATATGAATTATAACTAGAACAAAGAAGTTGAACTTGAAAGGCATAATTTACCTCCAAAGACTGAATTGATATAGTATTAGGCTATTTTTAAACGTGTCTTACTGTTTAATTTCCTCTTAATAAATCAAAGTATATTTAAATTAATTTCATAATTTAACAACATGAAGAAAATTAAATTACCAGCTTGATTGGGAGAATAGGTTCAGAAATACATAGCGTTAAATCTTCATTCCATTCGGGATTAACATTCTTCTTCACCACTCGAGTCTTCAATTTCTGGTTCCAATAATATCAAACACAAAATTAACAAAGCAGTTCAGCAACTCCCACCACAATTTGAATGACAAATTTTTGTATAAACTGAAAATGGTCAACAATTACATAAATCTCCGCCCACACACACACACAAACAACAAAACGAGAGATACGATAAACAAGCTTTATTTTCTCAAATCCTGATTTTATAATTAAAAATAACACAGAGAAATCTGAGGTTACGCAATTTTGAATAAAGAAAAAGAGAAATGAGGTGAAACTGAAAGAGTGAAGAAGAGAAGGGGGAAATTACCTGTTTGCCCATGGTAACAACAACATATGGATCACTGCTTCTTAAGTCTCTAATGGCCAAATTGATGCCTCTGATGATACGAACTCTCAGAAGACCCAACTGATTCTCCATGTAATCCTTTAAAACTTGTAGTGATTGATTTTGCAGAAGTGGGTAGCTTTATAGTTAAAACCTTGGAAGGGTACAGGCAGGGGAGTGGGTCTACAGAACTGCAAAAGTTTGAAAAATAGAAAGTGTACACCAGAAAAGAATGACGAAGATGTCAAGAAACATCTAGAACATTACCCCTCAATATCTATGAGTTAGTTTTACTAAATACGAAACAACTTTTGTTGATATGATGGAGGTTCAAACCCACAATTTTAGCATGAAAAAGTATTTTTACGATCTCTTCCTTATCACTAAGACATCAATCAATTTTGTTAGAAGGTTCATAAATTAAGTAGGTGTTTGGCCATGCGATATCATATCACGATATAGAATCGTGAGATGGAATCATGATATGGAATACCATATTCTCCAAAAATCATGATATGGAATTATATGAGAATTCCATATCATGATTTGAGATTTTTTAAACACAAAAATTGATCCACAAGTTTATATTTTGTTAAAATAACCCCACGAACTTTTGGAGTTTGGAAAAATAGATTCAAAATATTGAAACAAAGCATGAACCATTATGATATTGACACAAGTGAAAATTGTCATAGCTTGTGCAGTGTTACATAATTATTTGCGAAAAGGAGTAATGAAATATTTATGGTCTATGATCATGAAAATATAGTTGCGGATGATATTGACCAAAAAATGGCTCAAAGTAACAATGTTGGTTGTCTTCTCGGTCACATGATCGAGAAATGTAAGTTCAACGTGAGGAGATTGTCCGTATTATGTGGGAGGATTATATAAAAGACTACTTCACTACAATTTATGTTCAATTCTTTTTTATTGAATTAAAGTTTGATGAAACAGTTACTTAAGTGGGAAACAAATAGTTTTGTAATAATTTATTATGTGATTTTATAAATTTTTGTTTATTTGGTAAGATTGAATAAACAATTTGGGTTATTTTAATAGTTTTACAACTTATGAGATTCTTATGAGTATGAGAAAATATATAACACAAAAATTCCATTTCGCATGTCCAAACAAAACTTCAATTTCATCTCATGATTACATATTATGATATCATGTCATGATTCCATATCGCATGATCAAACGGGCCCTAATATATATATATATAAGGTCTACAGAAAAATTATTAGGTTCGTCCGAACAATAATAAGTTATATTTTATGTGTTGGAATTAATTTAAGAACTTATTAACACTTTTAATTAGGAAAAGTTCTTTAAGCTTACGTCTCAAAAGAAAAACGCGTCTCACCTAAGCATACATCCAAAATGATAGGATTTATGTCTCATGATATTTTCAGCTCCACAATTCGTCTCAATGTGGTTTCACTATACTCCGCCCAAAACTCACCCCCAAAATTGCCTTGTATCAACACCAACATATTTTATATTAAAAAATGACCAATAAATCAAGTCAAACTCATAAGTATATGAGAATAGCGCAAAAAAGACAATTAGCATCGCGTCAGTCAATATGCGACAAATTTAACATGCAATGTTTCTTTAACAAACATATTTATGGAGGACTAAATAGTAAATAGGGTCTCTTTAAATTTGGACCCTCTCTTTCCTACCCTTTTTCCTCTTCCTTTTATTCCTTACTTCACCATTGCTTTCCATTTCAATTTTTTTTTTTTTAAATAAAGATGGTATTCAAGTTAATTTGGGTAGATCAATTCATTAATTATTTAAATTTTTGCCTTATTGATAGTAGTTTGATAATAATATTTTAATTTATTCAAAAGCAGCATATGGATGCGAGATTGTAATGACAATTTTTTTTAGGGTTGAACAATTACCCTTTTCAACATATACTTATACTACAAAATAGAAAAGTGACCACTATGTTGCAATTAAAGAAACATGAGACGTGGACAAACGAAAGGATCAAAATGTTTTTGATGTCATTATAATTCAGGAAATCATACAAAGAAAATGGATGATATATAATTTCCTTAACAGTCAGAAGTTAAGTCATTGGCATAGGGTTACATATCCACAAGCAAAAGTCTAATTAAGAAATCCACCAAAAGGTGAGTTCAGACATCACAATCTTGTGTATGGATGGAGCACTCCTGATCCCATGCATATATAGTCAGTTAGAAGTCTAGTACACACTATATATACATACACACCTGACTTAGTGCTCGTTTGAATTAATTTATTTTTAGGTATTTTTTATTTTTAAACATTTTTTTATTTTTATTTTGAAGGAGTTTGGAAAGGTTTAAAAGTGTTTTCAAGCACTTACTTTTAAGCCAAAAAGTTTTAAAATAAGTCAAAAATAGTGTACCCTCTACTTATGACTTTTAGCTTGTGACTTATATACTTTTTTATAAGCTCATCCAAATAGATATAGTACTTGCATGTTATAGTGGAAGTGTAAAAGAAAAGAACACAAGATTTAACGTGGTTTGAATTATAGCTTACATCCTTTAGAAAACAATTGTTTTTATATGTCTCCAACATTTTTTTCCCTTTGAGCTAGCTTTTAGGTGTGACTTGTGAGGTAGGCCCAAGGTCAATTTCTATATGGTATTAAAATAGGACCCATCTCACCATGATGTTGGATGCCCAAATTAAAATTGTTCACACACCAAATGTTGCCCGGAGAGTGAGACGAGTGTTGAAGAATGAAAAAGTTTCACATTGATGACTGATGACTAATGGTGAAGTGGGATATTGAAGAATGAAAAACTCTTAATAGTTAATGAGATGAGTGATCTCCTTATAAGATTTAAGTAATCCTCCTCCCTTTAAACTAGTTTTTTTTTGTGAATTAGTTCCAAGACCAATTTTAACATCTCGTCACAAATTTGTCTTTTTCTACCTGTGCACTATGTATTTTTATTTTAACGTGGCTTCATTTTGGACGTTAAATCGACTTGTGATAATCAGATATATTCAATCAGGTGTATAGTTTTTAAAATATAAATTGCACGAGAAATACTAGTACATGAATGATGAATTACATGCTTGGAAATTTTTTGAATTTTACTAGATGTGTCCAAACTAAAAATATTGAAAAGAGTACCAAACATCCTACCAAAAGATTAAAGGATTTGAATATCTGTCACCACCTTTTGTATTTAATGATTTTAAGATTGTGATGAAATTTCTTGCAAATGGAGTAATTAGGCCTTTAGGTCTATTCTTTGCCAGAGTGGAAACAGAACAATAACCTTCACATCGTCATCATTTGCTGAAATTATCATTGGGAGTAACTTGACCACATTTTGGACCAACGTATGCTCAAAGACAGTAAATCTTGGCATAGCATTTTAATACATTTTGTAGTTAAAGATTGTGGTGGGATAAATACGATACGTCTACCTTTAATCAAGTTCGAGGCTAACAATGAAAAAAGTGATACCTCTACTTTTAATCAGTAGTCTCAAGTTCGAGCGCTAACAATGAACTAAGTCATGGCAGGGAGTGGTTCTCTCTTTAATGGGCACACAAGCCAAAATAATACAGAAATACAATCGATTATGTAGTCATATTTTGTTAACAGCATGTAAGCAACAACAACAACAAAAGGACAAGTTCATTTTAATTGAACATCAATATTCATATAGATAAATACAAAATCTAGCTTTCTTTATAAGGCCGGCAATTAAAAATCCAAAAAAAAAAAACACAGGGCAAGCATAATGTACATAATGGCCATAGTAACTGGCTATAGATTCTTGGAACCAGGAATGTGTATCCATTGCAACTGGAGTTGTATTTCACCACGCTCAACATTCCTCAACCTAAGAAACGCGTTTTGGACAACCTTGCCATTTTCATACACAATACAGCTTTCTTCTGAATAGCAATTCTGCCGGTTAGGCATTATTCTGGAAATTATGACTCCATTGGGGATGTTCTTATAGCGTGTCATCCCTACTGCATCTATAAATGGTATAATGTCAATTTCTGCATCCCCCATTTTATCATCGCGAGAAAATGTATCCTTGTCATAAACTTGCTGCAGATGACAGCAATAGTATTAATTAATTTTAATTTTAAAAACAAGTCAATATAAACTATTGAAATTGTAGAGGTCATGTACACTAGCAGTGTCATGGACAGGTTAGGCTGAATTTTGGGTGATCAAAATAGACTTGACTTAATAAATTGGCCCATTCAAAAGTAACTTGGACTAAATGGGAAAATGTAGCGCACCACGCATTTTATTTTCATCTCAGTTCACTATATCAAAAATGATTATTAGCGGTAATTAATTCTTAATTGTCGTTAAATATGTATTTTTAGCGACAATTAGCATTCTTTGTATATGTCCCTAACGCCTTTAGCAACTTTGGTTCTAATGACACTTAACTAATGCCGGTAAAGCCTTTAGCACTCTTTATTAATGTTAATATTTATTGCTGCTAAAAGTTATTTTTATTGTAGTGGTTGAAACTGAAAGCATAATTTACCTTCAAAGACTGAATTGATACAGTAGGTATCAGGTATGGATATTTTCTGCTAAAGGCCGTCTTTTTACGCGTCTTATTGTTTAATTTCCTCTTGGTAAAGCAAAGTATATTTTACTAATTAATTTCATAACCAAACAAAATGAAGGAAATTACCAGCTTGATTGGGAGAATAGGTTGAGCAACACATAGCGTTAAGTCTTCATTCCATTCCGGATTAACATTCTTCTTCACCACTCGAGTCTTCAATTTCTGGTTCCAATAATATTAATCACAAAATTAGTGAACACCAACTAAATTAACACTGCAATTTGGAGCTCCATTTATTTTAGTGAAGATACTGAAAATCACATCATCTGTTGAAGTTCATCTTAGATTATTGTTCTTCTTTTTTATGAGATGGTCACTACGAGTCTTTTCCTAGAAAGTCACTTAATTTTGATGATCTCTTTTTTATCCATTTGAATGGTGCAGTACTGAAAATTGTTTACAATTAAAACAATTTTCCAATACACACAACAAAAATAGAGGTAATATAAACAAGCTTTGGTTTTATCGTCTTGCTTTACAGAATTTTGATTTGATAATTACCAGCGTCTGCCGTACGCAATTTTCAGCACACAAAATTGCCAAAGAAGGGTATTTTGAGGACAAAGACAAATTTATGTTCCAATTTAATAAGAGGAAGAAAAAAAAGAGGTGAAAGAGAAGGGGAGAAATTACCTGTTTGCCCATCCTAACAACAACATAAGGATCACTGCTTCTCAAGTCTCTAATGGCCAAATTAATTCCTCTGATGATACGAATTCTCAAAAGACCCAATTGATTCTCCATTTAAACCTTTAATTCTACACACAATTGTTTTGAGACAGAAAATTGTATTGTAGTGGTGAAAAAATGAGAAAGGAAAGGGTATTGATGCTAAGAAACATCTACAATGTTACTACTATTAAAGTTAGATGGGTATAATATATGCTGCTAAAAAATTCGACTGTGTCTCTATTATATATTAATTTGATCTTTGGTTTGTCTGCACGTGAGTTTAAAAAATGAATTTGGAAATAACTTAACTTTAAAGTTGACTTAGGTAGCACTAATTGGACATGCTATATGAAGTTAGAATTTCAAATCACTATTTTAAACATTTATAATAATGAATATTCAAATTTGAATTTTTTAATTATGATTTCAACCTTTTAATGTAAAATTTGGATTATATTTATATTCTGTATAAAAAAAAAACAAAAAAAAACTCTTACCATTTTAAATTTTATAAAGAAAAAAGAAACTTAGGTTTGGCGTGAAGAAGGGGCGAAGAGGGGTTTCATCCGAATCCTCTTCGTTGGAAAATTACATTGTATTTATGGGATCGATTTACTGATATATATATATATAAAATAATCCCTCAACATAAGCTAAAGACTTGGTTCAAGATTCAACCAACTCTTCTTGACTTCGCGAGTTCGAGTTCGGGTAGCCTCCTTTTTTTATCACATTTTTTTACCTTGTTGTGTGCTTACTTATTTTTTGAACCCCTCAATGAAAATTCTACATCCGCCACTGGCATGAATAGATTATTCGTACTATGTGAAAAGATTATGTTCTCTTCGTTTAGTATATGTGTTGTAGTTTGACTTGACACGGAGTTTAAAAAAAGACTCGCTTTTGAAACTTGTGGTCTAAAATAACTTAGAGATGTTTGTGTGAGTATAAATCTTTTTTTTTTAATTTCTTTGTGTTTTAAATGGCAGTATGGAATCAATTGTTGAACGATACAGTAAAACGAAAGGTGAATATCAACAATTGCACAACCCAGTATCACAATTCACAACTGAAGGAACGTAACACTTAATTCCTCAAGTATAGCACCAAGCTATATAGCTATATAAGGTTGTGAATATATCAATATTTCTAGTTGCAACAATAAGTTCAACTCAATCTATTACTTTCAGCTTGATCAATAAATACGTATACATGAAAATATATCTCTTGTATATGTACAGATTAAACAAGATATTTCTAAAGCCAGGGACTAGATTTGTCTCTGCTTATTAGCAGTCCGCACATCCAATGTGCTGAATAAATTAGCAGACTTATGTCACAGACTTAGAGTTTTCGCTAAAGCTCCGTGCGGCGCTTGACAACTTACTCACTACTCTTTCAAGATCTTGCAAGCTTAAGCAAGCCTTTAAGACTACGATCGCTAAGAGAATGCAAAGAAAGACTTAGAAAGAACAAGAGAGCTTTTGGAAGAAGGCTTTTGTATTAACTTGGAGAAGGCTTTACAAGTTGAGTGATGCCTTGCAAATGAATGACACTTCTATTTATACTACCACCTAAGGGCTAAAGTGTAAATTAAAATTACTTTACAAGTCCCTAAGATATTTACACGTTGGTCCCTCTCTAGAACTCTCTACATACTCTAGGATATTCCACTGCTTTCATGAAATATCTAAGGTGTTCTAGAGTTTTCTGTAAGCCTCCTCTCAATTCCAGAATCCTCCGCCCCTATTCGGATGCGAAAATCTAACTGGGTTAGTGGCAGGACATGACATGCTCCCTCACCTGATGATGCGATGACCGCGGCGCATTGTTGCAGAAACTCCCAGACTTGGTTTTTAAACTGCCACAAGTCTTCATATCTCTCTCATGTGGCCTCCTCCGGAGTTTGTCCTTTCCAATGCACAAGAAACATGGCGTTGACTTGTTGTCCTCGCTTCCGTTTGGCTTAATAGTCTATGATAGCTTCAATCTCCTGGTCATGCGAAGCGGTGACAATATGGGTGCCCGTCGTGATTGGTTTCGGTTAGGGTCTTCCTTGTCCTCATGGTACGGCTTGAGGACGCTTGCATGAAACACCGGATGGATTTTGAAGTGTGGAGGCAACTCCATCTTGTATGAGATCTTGCCCACCTTGGCAACGATCTTGAACGGACCCTTATATTTCCGCACTAAGTTTTGATGAACGCCCCTTAGTGCTTTGAACTGTCTAGGATTGAATTTTACCAAGACCATGTCGCCTTCTTTTTAATCCGTGGGATGTCGTTTGTGGTCGGCAAACTTCTTCATCTTCTTTGCTGCCTTGTCCAAGTAAGACTTGGCAGTGTTAAGTTGTTCCTCCCATCCCTTGGCAAGGTTGTAGGCTCCCAAACTCTTCCCTTCGAAACCAGCCGGTAAGGAATGCAAAGTTTGGGGCTGTTGGCTTGTCGCCAATTCAAATGGTGTGTGCCCGGTGGACTCACTCCTTTGTAAATTGTATGAAAATTGCGCCATGTTTAGGAGTCTGGCCCAGTCCTTTTGGTACGCACTGACATAGTACCTCAAGTAGCACTCCAACAGGGGGTTGACGCGTACGGTCTGGCCGTCGGTCTGCGGGTAGAAACTAGTGGAGTAGTGAAATTTTGTGCCAAGTAACTCGAACAGCTCCTTCCAAAAGTTTCCAGTAAAGCGGGGTCTCGGTCGCTAATGATATGTCTTGGCAGCTCCCAATATTTCACCACGTTCTTGAAGAACAATTGATCAGCCTCCTTTGTGGTGCATCCGGCTGTGGCGGGTATGAAGGTAGCATACTTTGAGAATCTGTCCACCACGACCATGATAGTTTCATACTCATCGGACTTAGGTAAGGAAGTGATGAAGTCCATGGTCACGCTTTCCCATGGGTGTTCCGCTACGGGTAGTGGCTCTAGTAGTCCTCCTGGATGCCTTTGCTCTACCTTGTCTTGTTGGCACACTGTAACGACCCTAAAAACGAACTAGTGAAACTAGAGCCTCACATGTGAGTTTGGAGTTGAGAACTTGATGAAATGATGAGAAATGGCTTTTGAAGTTTAGTTTAAAGAGATTTGAGGTCAAACGTCAAGGAATGACCGTGACGTCCGGAAACTATTCATTTGAGCTAGTGAGTTGTAAGGGTCAACTTTAAATAGTCATATATTTTAGCTCAAAATGAATTAGGTGGACCTTTACCTATCCAATTAAAGGTCTCTGAGTCCTTTTTCCAACGCCACCAAGTTTGCCCAATTCCGACTCTGGAGTAAAAAGTTATGCCCGAAATAGGAAGCACTGTCAAAAAGGACGAGCTTAGACGGGTTT
>JAJOOF010011767.1:0-32722 GCA_029582545.1 Solanum lignicaule
TTTATACCATATATTTTAAAAGATACAGTTAAATAAACACATCCCTCAAAACTAGAATTGATTAATTATATTTCCCAAAAATCCTATGTCAATTTTATATCCCCCCCCCCCCCCCCACAAATCCTCCATCATCTTCACCATGTTCATCACCTTCATCATAATATCTCTTCCTTCATCCTCAATCTCCTATCCTACGTTCATCTCCCCGTTCTTTTTCTGTCTTCCTTCTCCCTCATAGATCTTCTTCACTAAACCATAATAAACTGAATAAAAAACAGAGCAATAAAATCTAATTGTTGAGAATACAATTTTATTTGGGTATTTATTTGTACAAATTTTGATTTCCTTTTTCTTTATTTGAGAAGTAAATATGGGAATAGAAGGTTTGAGGCCACAAAATTGTTTGATTGATGGGTTTAGGGAATCTCATCCGGTGGCGCGGTAGTATTTCATCGTCGAAAAATTGAAAGTTTAAAATTCTACACATCTAAAATCATGGGATGAAGAAATCGCTGGTGAAGTGCATACAAGGTAATCACGAGCAACGGATGTGACGCTAGTCTGTTGTGAAGAGGAGAGATACAAATGGTATTAGGTGTACATGTATCTAACAAAGTTTACACATGTATATAGTTAAGAGTTCATGTATCTGTGTTAAAATTATATGTATCGATGAGAAAAAATTTCAAATTTTAAAAATAGGGAAGAAATTTTGAAATTTTTTATTTTTATTAATGATACTACAAATACTCTATTGTCGTGATTTGTTTATAAATTCATATTTTTCAGTTGTATTCCATATTTAGATATAGGTCAATCTACATAAATAATATATTATATAACTTTATTTACGAATTATGACATATCTTTTACTTTTACACAAATCAACCTTACTTTTTTTTTACCACAAGTAGATCATTATCTTTATTTTTCTCTACTTCTCTTTTCTTCCATCATTTTCTTTCTCTCTCTCTCTTTCTCTTTTCTTCCATCATTTTCTCTCTTTCATTCTTCTCATTTCTTTAGTCATTTTTTTTTTCTCTCCTTCTCTTTTCTTCCGTCATTTTCTTCCTCTCTCTCTTTCTCATTTATTCCATCATTTTCTCGCTGTTTCATTATCTTTGTTCTTTTTTTAAATTTCAATTATTTTAATGTTTAAAGATGTTTTGAAGATTAACATTTTATTTTTAAAAAAATATGGACATCATTAATAAAATAAATAAATATAAATTATATTTGTAATACAATTTGAATTTAATACATTATACATATTCTATGCCTTTTTCCATGCACATTATGAGTCTATAACTAAAATATTTTTAATAGAATAATATATTTTAACACTGTTAATAAGAGAAAAAAATAACAATTGTAATACATTTGAATTCAATATATAATAAATATTATAGACATGTTTCAATGCACGTGTTTACTAAAACATTTTTAATACAAATGTATTATAAGTATTATGTGTGAATTTCAAATATTTTGGTACAAATTTAATTAATTTTACGTTGTTAAAATATATTATATTTGTTGGAATAACAACAATCGAATTTATAACAATGAAGAATATTGAATTCAAATTATATTACAACTATACTTTATATAATAACACATAACATAATTTGAATAATTTTTGAATATTTGAAATTCAGGTATAATTAATTTTACATTGTTAAAATGTATTATATTTGTTGAAATAACAACAATCGAATCTATAACAATGTATAATATTGAAATTTGAATTGTATTACAACTATTATTTATATAATAACACAAACTAATTTGAATATTTGAAATTTAGGTATAATTAATTTTACGTTGTTAAAATGTATTATATTTTTTGGAATAACAAGAATCGAATTTATAACAATGTATACTATTGAATTCAAATTGTATTACAATTATAGTTTATATAATGACACATAAACTAATTTTAAATAATATTTGAGTAGTATTTTCACTAAATCACTCTTTGATACAATCAGAATATATATATACACTATGATGGTATCAATGAGTAACTTAGTAGTGTCTTTCACTGAAGTGTCTTTTTCTTTTTTGATACCACCAGAATATATATATAACCCGATGGTATCAAATATCAAATGACTGTTAAAACTAAAGTGATGTCATAAATGGTAATAAATATAATGAAACATTAAAAACAGTAACTAATCAAATAAAATATATTATTTAAGTGAAAATTCCTTAGATATATCTGCTTATCATGTATCCGAGATACATGTTTTTAGATATAACGTATGAAATTGATACTTGATACATCAAATTAATATTAGATACATATAAATAGATACACGAAATTAACACTAGATATCGTACACTCATGTATTTAAGTGTTTATTTTGTTGGATACATCATATATGGATAATAGATACACCAAATCAATAAATTTATTATTTTAAGACTACTGAAATAAAATTAACCAAATTACATAACCAAAATATACATGTTTTTTTCTTTTATTAATGATATTAATGAATTTATTATTTCAAAGAGTAATAAAATGAAATTAATTAAATATAGATACACTCCCAGCTTGATTTATATATTATATTAAAAGATTTGATTAATATTTTCAAAAATTGTCCATGTAAATTAATTAAACATGTATCTTGATTTTTAAAATCGCTGAATATATGTATCTTACGAGTTATAATACATATATTCAGAGGACTAGTATTGTACATGAAGTAATCTTCAAAATTATCGCGAATTCTAGTAATTAAGACGTAAACTACTAAGATTTATGTAGTTTGCCCCAAAAACAACCTTGGGTCCATATCAAATTTTTGAATGAAAACATTTACACAGCCCAAAAAAACAAAACCTATAATAAAAATGTCATATAGCTAGGCATGACAATGGGGCGGTGCACGACTGGGTGGGGCTGGTTGAGCTTAACCCGCATAATTTTTAATTTTTTCCTCCCGTCCCGCATAACAACATTTTTCATTTTCAACCAGTCCCACCCCGCGCCGCATGGACCTGTCCCGCATAACTTTTTTAATATTTTCTTTTTCTAGTTAAGTTTGAGACTAAAAATAAAATTCATAAAAATAAATTCATTTTTTCATTAAGTTATATTAATGTAATAGAATAGTGATTTAAAATTTTATTTTTTAAAGGTCAATTGGAAACATGTAAGAAATTGTATTATTTTTTATTAAATTATTTTCAAAATTTATCTAGAATATTTTAATAGTTTTAAAGAAATTATCTTATTAAATAATACTATATCACTCTTATAACATGTAAAAATCACATATACAACAACCCACCCGCTCCACATTAATTTTAAAGAAACCCACTTCAATCCGCGCATAGCCTTAAACCCGCCCTGCATACGTGCCTCCCCATTGCTGCTTTCATGCAATTTAAGGCCCAAAAGCTTCATGCAAATGAGGTGAGCAGGAAGCACCAGGTGTCCCTCAAACAGAAGAATATGAGAGAGCAATCCTCGGAGGCTCTGATCTGTTACTTCGCCGATTTTCCAGTTTTCAGTTTTGAGGCTTGTAAATAACCCAATCTTCATCATTTCTAATTCTCAGGTACACGAATTACACTCATATATATGTATATGTTGTGTAAGGAGATATTTATGCGTTTGTCTAATTGCATGTACATTTTTGGTAGCATATGGAGGCATCAGACTGGACTTACAGAGGAGAAGGAGCCGTTAACCTAGTTCTTGCATATAATGGAACACGTTCTGATCTTGTATGTCTCAATTTCGAATAATTCATCTTTACTCTTTAGTTTACAGGCCATATTTGCTTTTTACCTAACCAAAAATTTGGCACATTTTCATCAGAAACACAACTAATATTACACTATGTTTCAAGTTTCTATTAATTGACCATCTACTTCTTGCTTAACAAATGGTTTTACATATTCTTGCTCAACATTTCCAGTATGAACTAACTGGGTTTGATTTTTAAGCTGCATTTCCTCTTCTTTTTTGTTTAGGTTGGAAAAGTATTGCGGATTCAGAAGGTACCAAGGAACGAGTCTGAATGTGATCATGATTATTCCGGTCTAAACAAGCAGGAATGCCTCTTGTGGGAAGAGTTTAATGAGATTGTATCAGCTCCTACAAGGGAAATTGCTCAACACTATTTTGTGCAGCACGTGATGTGCCCATTGTTGGGTTCTCGACATGTTGATGCAGGGGTGTGTATGTGTATGTTATACTGCTACATTCTTGTCATTTCGTAAAACATCTGATTTTGTGTATATCATTTGTTATTTATTGTTTGGATAGAATAAATTTAGCCCAGCAATTTATGCTGATCTATGAGTTTGAAGATTAAGTTGTGAAAGGTTGTAACTATATTTTCTTTTCTACCTGATTCCATATATTCAGTTGCCTGTATTGGAGCGTGGTTAAATATCTCCATCTTGTTTCTTCCCTTTTATTTGACAGACTAGCATTCACGTGACCCCAGAATTTCTGGAAGCCGTTGAAAACAATGTCCTCCAGCAGCGTCCTGTGTGGCGTGTTGATGCGACAAAGATCAATCCCCTCTGTGATTCTGTAATGCTCATGTCCGATCTTTCAGTGTTCCCTCTTGGTAATAATTTTCAATCCTTTTCATCACTAAAATGTTAACATGCACATATTTTAATACCCTATAATAAGCAACTCAACATCGTATTATGTCAAACAGTTACCATGGATCTGTCAGATAAAAAGAGGCAACAGTAATTGTCATCCTATTATGGTAATTCACATAACTGCCCATTTTGTAAATCAATGAAATGTAAAATTCAGTATATACATCTGTTTTCAGAGGTCATAATCCTTCCTGTATTACTTCCGGTTGTTTGATTGCAAAAATGGTTTTAATATTCAAGTCCTGATTAGGTAGATATTTTTTGGCTATTTCAAGTTTATGCTGCTGTCAACAAAATAACTGTAATTTCTATTCATTTGTAAGAAAGACAACAATGAAAATTCGCAGTGGATAGTTGGCTTTATAATGGTCTAACATACTAACCAACCAAGGTTAGATGTGGGCATTTATTATACAAATATATTGGTTTGTATTGTTCTCATGTTCAGGGGCGTACCTAGGTTGTGTCTAGGGGGTTCACCCGAACCCCCTCGGTCGAAAAATTACGTTATATATATAGGGCCAAATTCTGATTTTATGTGTACATATATTAAAATGAAATCCCTGAAAACAAGTGAGAAGCTTTGGCTCAATGGATAAGGGGTTCAACAATGGCTTTTACGTCGTGGGTTTGAATCCCATACGCAACAATTTCTCTTCTCTTATTTTTTTTACCCTTTTTAATGCATGGAATTGGGCTCAACTTTTGGTCTTGGATCATCTTCTCTTTTTCATAATTTTTTCTCTTTTATGTCATTTTTTTTCTAATTTGTTTTTGTTTAAATTTATTAGACACATTTTTTTTTAATTCTTCTTCTATCTATTTGTCATTTTATTTCAACATAATTTTATGTACAATTCTTTAAAAATGATGAATTATATATATGAAGATAAATTAGATGCAGTTGAATGAAGAAACTAAAAATTGTCAATATCCTTTTAATAATATATATTTAATAGAATTCATGGAATTTCTTTTCTATTTTTCCAATTCTATTTTAGAGAGATGAAAACAAAACTTATTTGATTTATTCGTCATTTATTTTCCAACAAGTGATGACTAACCTAGTAAATTAAACTACATGAACTAAAAAATTGACGATGTCATTTATTTATCTTCTGAATATGCATTATAATAATAGTAAATATATACTTACGTACACACTTTTAGAGAATTTTAATAATTTTCCTAGTAATATGTGTTTGAATGGATACTAATTTTAAAAAAATTTAAAATGCAAAATAAAGTAAAACATTACAAAATAAAAGTATAAAAAGTACAAGAAATTTTAAGAATGTTCAATGGAGCAGGGTAAAAGTAGGAAGAAATGCTTAATGCGGTACGATAAGGTAATATAAATTTAGCGGGTTAAGGTAAATATTTTTCTTCTCCGTCTCACTTCGTTTTTCATCCTTTAATTTTCACGTGTTTTAGGAATTAACTTATGTAATACAACTGATCCACTAATTTTTTTTTATCAACGTAGCTTTGTTCTCAATATCTTTGATTAGTTTGGTGTTAACTTTTATCAACCAATGAGATACCTTGTACAAAAAGTATGTCTGGGTTACTATGCTCACCGTGTACTTACATTACTGCATGAGCTTCTTCTTTAAATTTCGAACCCCTGAGCTTAATTCCTGGATCCACCAATGCTCATGTTCCCCTACTATCAGGTATGTGTAAAGAGGCATGCAGCATATCTGTAGAAATTAAGGTACTTTTATCCTAAAAGCTTTAGTTATCTCTTTTTGCAACGTTTTCGTCATCTTTTACTTTTTTTTAACAAAACTGTTTTCTGTACGTTTCCATATTATGTTTCCCTTACGACTTTTTCCATTTTCTTTTTGGTGAAGCCAGCCTAAGTGTGGATTCCTTCCACAATCAGAATTTATCACAGAGGATAACGATATTAAGAGGAGTGTAACTCGTTTTAAAATGCATCAGGCTCTAAAATTGAACCAAGAAAAGGTATTAGCTTTTCCATCTGCAATTTATTCTTGAGATATGGCTGTTTCTGGTGGATTTCATAATTCAGTTACGTCATTAGACTGGTAGAATTCTTTTCATTTTGGCAATTTTCTTCAACCTCCCTCCCCCCTAATCTTATACACTGTCCCTGTTACCATTGATAATGGCTTTTTATACTCTATACACTTCCCACTTATATTATAGATCTCCTCTTTTTTCTTTTTTTGGTGCTTGTCCTATATCAGATATCAGAGGTAAGTGCATATGATCCTCTGGATTTATTCTCTGGATCCAGCGACAGAGTACGCATGGCAATAAACAACCTTTTAAAGACCCCACAGAATAATTTCCGGGTTTTCCTGGATGGTTCTCTCATATTTGGGGGTTTGGGTGGTGGTGCAGACACTACCAATAGTGAAGTTGGTGAAGCATTTGAAAATTTGCTCAAGAATGTAATTCAGGCACAAGAGGGCATGCGGACACACTATTTTCTAGAACTCATCTCCAAGACAGTGTGTAGTTCAGGGTTGTTAGATCGACTTCTTGAAGTCCAGAAGTTAGACACGACAGACATTGAAGGTGCAATTCATGCACATTATAACGTTATTTCTCAGCCTTGCATGGTATGTGGACAACTAGATAAAGATCAATCAACAAAGAGATATAATTCTCTGCATTCAATCTCGATGGAGGAAAGCTTGAAGATTGTGCGGGACTACTTGATAGCTGCAACTGCAAAGGACCTGAGTATGATAATTAGTTTTAGACCTAGAGAAGCTGGTAATGTGGAATCCCCATACAACATTGTCTCCTTAGAATCAACCAACCAAAGTTTTGACTACAAGGTATTACTCTTTCCTTCTTTTTCTTACTCTCCCTTGGGTCTAGAATAGCATGGCCCCTGCACAAGGATGAATGGCACAATTCGAGAAATGGTCCAAATTTTTCGTTCTAAAAAAAATACATGTTATACCATGTGAAATAAATCATTTTACAATCTGCCTTTGGGTTCTAGAGTAATATGGCTAATTCTTTCTTGAATTTATTTTATGTGGTGACATTTCAGGTCTAGTGTCGAAAAACTTGAAATGTTTTTTAATTGTAATGTCACACAATTTTGACTTTACTCGTAGTGCGATTTTTTTGTTGACAGCATAGAGTCAATATCTAACCCCGTCATCTGTTTTGTGATCTATGTTTTTCCCTGGAATGGAACCAACTTCTTTGTTTAGTAGTTTGTATCTGTATCAAGATAGGCTTTATGCTACCATAATTTCCATCTCCTAATGGTGTGGCATAAATACTGGCCTACTGTCTACATGTTTAGTACTATTGCAGTCCACTCACTCTAAAATGCTGCTTCTCTAGAACAAGACTGATTATGCTGTGGCATTAATAATGGTTAACATGTAAATGCTAATGCAATCCACTTAATACTGAAAAACATAGATTCTCTAACTCCAAGACTGGCTTCATAGGTTTTACCAGTGTACTAATGGATTCTTTTTGATTGCAAATTTCTAGGCATCTTTCATTGACCTAGACTTGAAACCTTTGAAAAGGATGGAATACTACTACAAGTTAGATCAACAGATTGTCAACTGCTATGTTCAGATGGTAAAATCCAAGCATCAACTCGATCACTCTGGAAGTACTGTGGGAGCTTGATGATGGGGATAGTTTGTGGTAATCGATTAGGAGACCTTTTTGAGATTTCTCTTTGATAGATTCCTCATGAATTATCTCATTCTTTCCTTTCTTTTCGGTGACTGAACTTTCAATGAAGAGCAGGTCATAACCCACGTTTCTTGCGACATTTAATTGAACCTAATTGCCCTACTGTCTATTTTAAAATGGATGACACAATTGAAACAGAAGCATGATGCATAGTTTTCACTTGTCCAATCATCACACCATCCAGCAGCTTAGGCAGTGTATGTGATGCATCTGGTTTGAAGAAGTCTACAAAATCTCAAATAAATTCCTTTTAATAATCATAACAAGTAATAGAACAAGGAAAAATGAGTTTGTATGGACCTTCCTATTGTCAGGAATATCACCTGCACATCTCTTAGTTTCACTCATCGTCCCTTCCACTGGTCTAATCATGGTTGTGATTTGCTCCTGTTGTCCATCCTTGGTTATTCTGAAACCTCAGGCCTCATCCATCTGAATATTTTTCTGATAGAACTTTGGAAGAAACTCTATTTTCCCCTTTAACCTCTTCTTATTAAAATGATTGTGTCTGTCTTGCTGTGGAAGAGAGATGGAGGGTTTATAATCATTGGGTCAACTTGTGGGAAGGTCAATGCTTCAAATTTCCAACCTCTGTGTGTGTGTGTCTGTTCATGATTATACAACATAATTCTTTCTCATGGTTGGTAATCCCTCTGGAAACTGCTTTACATAAACTGCAGATGAAAGTGGTCTCTGTTCAAGACTATATGCCTAACCAGAGAGAAAACGAGTTGCAAAATGAAGTGAGCAATCTGAACAGTATTACACATATTTGTTATAACATGCTATGAGCGGGATTTCTCTTTTAGATCACACATTTGTTAAAATATGCTATGATCAGGATTTCTCTTAGCAAAATTAATACATATGCACGCACTCGCACTTTATTTTTAATTAGATTTCATGAACTCTCTGCAGTCTTAACAATAAATGATTTCTTCATTATCCACTTAAATGAAATTATTCAGCTACTATAGACACAGATGCTATTTACTTGATCTTTGTTTAAAAACGCACGACTGCAACACCAACTTCTCTTAGAGAGCTGATAGGCACCCTAATACTATATATCAAGGACGAAGCAGTTGTGAATTGTGATTGCATGTGATTAACTTCATTTCGCCTGTGATTTTCTTTGAGTTATTACGATTAATAACAACATCATTTAGTTTCTTTTTTATTTATTTATTTTCATCGTCACTTGATTTAAATTCTTAGTGAGCTGTAGTTATCTGTTTCATTCTTGAAGGAGAGGCATATTGAAAGACAAAGAGACTTGTCAGGCTTTCCCTCCCCTACTAGGATATTGACATATCAACCACATAAGCACCTTCCCATCCCAAGACCACATGACCTATTTACTCATACAGCTGGTTTTTGGATAGTTTAGTGCCGTTTGTCAATTGACATGTTCTGCTGTTTGGTGAGCCAACTGGTTTAGTGTTCTAGCTTTGACACTACCCTTAGATCTATCGTTGAATTTCTTCTCCTTTTTTTTTGGCAATCAGTGTGAATATCACCATTAACAAAAACCACTTACAAACTAAGAGCATCCAAACCTCATCACCTCTCTAAAGGTATAATGAGGAATGGCCTCAGCAAGACCAGCATCTGACTACATAACTTTTGCCAAAAACTTCTACATAATTTGCTCTTTTTGTATTCTTATTCATTTCTATCATCTCTACTATTTCTCGTGTAATTTTCCCCATTGTGTTGGTATGTAGTATCTGTACTCCTTTGAATTGCTTCCAGTTCCTTGCTTTCCAGATGTGATACACCAGCAGCCACCACTTCCTTCTTAAACTTCTTTTTGTGCTTCATTTAATCAAATCCAATGTAGGTTTCAAATCTCTTGCAGGTAGTGAGATGTTGAACCATATTAGAAGTTCATCTCTTACCCTTGCAGCATATTCACAGTCTACAAATAAATGTTTGTTTGTCTCCATCACTATATCTTCACACAGGCAACATCTAGTGTCTTCTACATGTATATTCATATCCATCAGTCTTTCCTTGGTGCGCGATATTTTGTATTGCTAACCACATGAAGACCTCTAACTAGACAATGACACAAAATTCCAAACTAGTTCAGCAACCTCTAGTTTATCTTGGTTGCCTATCAGGGCAAGATAGCCACTTGTGATTGAATACTTTCCCATTAGCATTAAGGATGAATTGCCCTTGTGTGTACCAGTTCTGCATCTTGTTCTTCAGAAAGTTAATTTTCCTCTAATACCAACTATTGTCGGCTGGTGCTCTATAGGTCTAGACTGTGTCTGCTTTGATGTATATCCCATGCACCCATTTAATCCATTATGGCTCCTTACTTCCAGCTAATTGTCGTAGAAGCGAAGCAACATTCCAATTCCAAGCCACATTCCAAATTCAATCCACCCTGCTTCTTTGGAAAACATACTTTATCCCAGAATACCAATGATACTTTCCTTTTTTCCTCAGTGCCTCTCCATAGTTATTCTCTACATTTCTTGTTCACTTCCTTCACTACACTCTAAGGAAGGATAAGAACTGAGCCCCAAAAACTATGGATTGAAAATAGGACAGCCAAAATAAGATAGTTGTTTTGCATTGGTGTTTTTGATCCTACTTGTTATCTTATCAACTAATTGATGACATTCCAGCTTGCCCCACCTCTTAGATGTGAGTGGGAGTCCCAAGTATCTAATGGGAAAAAACCGTTGTGTGAAGCCAGAAATATCCGTGAGCTGCTTCTTCACTTGTTCAGTCATTCCTTTTAAGAATAGGCTGGACTTGTCCATGTTGGCCACAAGTCCAGTTGTAGCACTAAAATGAACTAAAGCTTCCATAACTCTAGAGACAGATTCGACATCTCCTTTACAAAAGATCATTAGACCATCTCCAACCCACCTCTATTTTACTCTCTAATCTTTATACTTGAAGAGTAAAATCGAGAATGAGTTCTCCAACCACGCTCCATTTCACTTTTTGTTCTCCATTTATAGAGAGTTGAATAGTAGTTCTCCAAATTTGGAGAATTACTATTCACGCTATCTATTAACTTATTCATTATTTTATTATTATTTCTAATATTTTGTACTTAACATATTATTTTTCATATAAGACAATTAATTAAATCTCTAATATTCATAATTCTTTTTAAATGTAATATAATATCTTAAAAAATATATTATTTAATATATGCTACTTTCATCTCGAATTATTAATATTTTTTTTTCGTCATCTAAAGATAATTTGATTTTATTATTAATTTTCACAATAAAGAATGCGCAAAATTAAATGGTCTACAATTGTTCAAACACATTAGTGATCCACGTTCCCAAAAGAAGAAATATTTCGCAATGAAACAAGAATCGTGTTGAAATTATGTTGAACGTGCATTCGAAGTTTTGCAATTATTGCTATCAATCACGTTTTTGGAGAAAGGAAGTGCTACATGGTATAATTACTACATGTATTCTACTGCACAACATGATAATGCACCAATTCAAGATGTCGTAGAGGCTCCAAGTGCAACAACAGAAATAGTAGTTGATGAAAATCTTCGGTTTGAACAATTTTTAGCTAGACATAAATCATAAAGGATAAAAATGCTCATTTTAAAATTTATAATGCGTTAATAGAGCATATATGAGAATAACATAATAATCTTGAAAGTTGAGCATTTATGTAATTTTATGTGATTATATTTCATTAATGATTTCACTTTTATTTGAATTGTCCATTAACTTGTATATTATATAATATTTGCTTGCAATTTCTGTTATTTATAAATTTACAAAAAATATAATTTATATTAAATAAAGAATTTTAAAAGATAAGTTTTATATCACATGAAAATTACATAAATTGATTATTTGAAAACAGAAAGAAAGAATTTATTTTATGAAATAAGAAAATAAGAAAGAAATAGAAATAATAATATTATATTGAGGAGAGAAGAAGGTTCTTTTGTAGAGAATAAATAGAGAATTGAGTTAGAGTTGATTGTCTGGAGAACTCTATATTTGGAGAGTAAAATAAAAAAATAGGGTTGGAGATACTCTTAGATCATCTGCAAAAACAAGGTGGTTCAATCTGAGAGCTTTACACATAGCATGGAACTGTAAGTCTGGCAAATGAGGCATGCTTTTGAGCAACCTTGAGAGGTACTCCATGATTAGTTCAAATAGTAAAGGGGAGACATGATCTCCTTATCTCAATCCTCTCTTTCCTTCAAAGTAACCATAACCTTTCCCATTGAGCTTGACAATGCACTTTGGACTTGATACACATACCTTAATCCATTTGATGATTCTTGCTAGAAATCATACCCTTTTAGAGCTTCCTCTAGGAATTCTCAACTCACCATGTCATATGCCTTCCTGAGGTCTATCTTTATCAAGCATCTAGGAGTGGTCTTCCTGTTATAATGTTTAAACATATCATTACAAATTAAGATGTTATGTACCATTGATCTTCCTTGCACAAATGCAACTTGATTGTTTGTTACTAAAAGACTCACATCATCTTTTAATCTAATGCAAATCAGTTTTGAGATGCATTTGTAAATTACATTACAACATGCAATTAGGCTAAATTGATTGGCAATGCAAATCAGTTTTGAGATGCATTTGTAAATTACATTACAACATGCAATTAGGCTAAATTGATTGGCATGTTCTAGTACCTCCACCTTTGGAATGAGTCCAATGTTGGTGGCATTCACTTGCCTCAACATTTACCAATTCTGAAAGAACTCCAAAACCGATTTTGTTTACCCACTAGAAGTTGGAAGAAGAAAGCTAGGGTTTTAAGATCAAATCTCTAAATCCCCCATTGATTGCAAGCTTTTGGCATCAAGGTATGATAGTCTTCATCCATGGATCCCTGTCCTCCATAAAGTTCCTAATTTCTCCAATTTATAAAGTTAGAAATCTCCAATTGAGTTAGGGTTTTCTTCTATGTCATTGGTTCCTTTCAATTTTGGTTTATTTGATTGTTGTATGGTCTATTATGCATGAATTGAGAAGTTTCCATATTTTAAAGAAGAATTCCCATGAACCCATGCTTAACCCATGTTTTTTAGATTATTAAGATTGAAGTTGTTTGAACTATGAAAGGAGAATTTTGGAAATATGTCTGTTCTTATGAAATTGATGAAATATGATGTAAATTGCTTTGAGAGTAAAGCATATATGTTGTTGTTATTGTTAATTGTTGTGAAAGGATTTCTCACATAATTAATCCATGCATGAATGTGAAAGTTTTTCTCACATAAAAGATTATATGGTTGAAAGGTCTGCTCACCTAAAATGAATCAAAGTTAAGGAGCTATTCTTAGAATAAGACAAGTGGCGATTACCCATGTCCTCTAATAAAAGACAAGAGACAATTACCAAAGTCCCTTTAAAGAAATTTTAATAAGACTAATGAATATTCCGTTGGAGTTATGCTTAGCACCGAGTGGACAAGTGGCGATTACCCATGTCCCATAAACGATGTGCCACCATAGGTTTTCTAGATAAATATTAGCTAGTGGATCCACGTAAGCTAGAATTTCATGGTTCTTACCTTGGCAAGTGAGAACATCTTTTTTCAGTGTTGGGTAGACACCAGATTCCATGCTAGTAGCTCACATGGTCTTACATGTCGGTTAAAGGTAATTCTCCCACATTAACGAATCAAGGTTACTTCAAGAAGTATCTCATATGTGTTTTAAGATGATGTCTACTTGCAATGGCCATGTTTTATGACTTGCATTTTCTAACTCTTTTATATCTGTTGTAGCTTGGTCATTGCATATCACGAAAAATTTCCCTTTTTCATGATTTCATACTCTATGCATTGCTATCATACTTGGAACATTTTGTACTAACACATATTCTTGACTACATTTCCCCAAATGTAGGGTCCGACACTCCAGATTCGCATTTCCGTGGCTACGGATCTCTTAGTAGAAGCTTGAATATTGGTGAGTTATCATTTTCCTAAGACCGATCCCTTTATTTCATATTGTCTTTACATTTCAATTTTGAACTTGATGTACTGGTTATGTCCCAATTACTCCTTTGTACTAGATGACTTTTAGACATTGTTGGAATTCTGCTTCATTTAATAAAACTCTTATGTTTTAAAATTGTCTCTTAAATCTTTTGATTTCTATTATGTAGTATGATGTATGCTAAGTGCTTTTATGGGGGGGGGGGTCTTATATGCCATGTTACAACTAAGGTCTACCTTGGGTGGTGACAAACTTGGTATTTCAGAGCACAAGGTTTAGAAAGGTCCTAGGAAGTTTCATAAGCCACGTTGAATAGAGTCTTGTTCATGAGTGTGAAGTGCGCCACATTTATGAAGAAAAAAGATGTTTAGGAAACTCCACTTCTTTCATTAATCTAAAGTCGTGCGATAGATTTTAACTTTATAATGCCTCTCTCAAAATCCTTATTTGATGCTTTATAGGATATGGCCACTTGAAGGGCATATTTTAGGAGGAATGCGTGAGAGAATGTGGAACAAGAGCCTCCTCCTCAAGTTCTGGTCGACCCTTTAACAGAGCAAGTGACTATTGTTGAGTTTAGTGCTGTTTTCCAAGTGTTTTCTCAAGCCATGACGGCTCAAGCCAATAGGGACGTTGCGGTCCCCATGAACTCAAATGTGGTACTACGGCAACTAGAGTGAGAAAATTCACTAGAATGAATCCTCCGGAGTTTCATGGTTCTAAGGTTGAGGAAGACACTTAAGAGTTCATTGATGAAGTGTATAAAGTGTTGATGATAATGGGTGTGACACCGTTGGAAAAGGTGGAATTGGCCGCTTACCAACTTATGGGTGTTGCTCAAATATGGTTTAACCAATGGAAAGAAGGGAGGATGGATGATGCGGGTCCTCTCGATTGGGAAAAACTTAAGGTTACTTTCTTTAATAGGTTCTTTCCCTTTAAATGACGGAGAAAAATATACTTGAGCTTCGTCAAGGAATCATGAGGGTGAAGGAATAAGCTTTGAAGTTCATACAATTATCTAGATATGCTCTTAATATGGCTGCCGATCCTAGGGCAAGAATGAGTGAGTTTGTTTCGGGTGTCCGAGATGGTGGTTAAGGAATGCCGTATCGCTATGCTTATTAATGATACGAAAATTTCTTGTCTCATGGTTCATGGTCAACAAATTGAAGAGGAGAAACTTAGGGAAAGGTCTAGGGAGACAAAAAGGGGTCAAACCGGTGATGGTAACTTCTCACATGCAACCTCCGATGGACATGGTCGTTCCAAGTTTCGACAAAGGTTTTCCGACCAAAGATAGGGTGTCTAACCCTAAGCCTCAAGGAGGAAATGTTAGAGGATTTTCATTGTCTGCTTGTGCTAAATGTGGAAAGAAGCATGAGGGTAGATGTCTAGCTGGTTCCAATGCTTGCTTTGGTTGTGTTAAGATGGACCACAAGATAAGGGATTTCCCCTCAATTTCTAAGAATAGGGAAGAAAATTGTCGACAGGTTCAACCAAATCCTTCATCCGGTTGTAGTGGGAGTCAGAAGCAAAACATATTCTATGCACTTCATACTCGGCATGAGCAAGAGGGTTCGCCCGATGTGGTTACCAATATGTTGAAAGTCTTCCAATTTGATGTTTATTCTTTACTTGACCCCGGTGCTACCTTGTATTTTGTGACACCATATGTGGCTTTGAGGTTTGATGTTCTTTCGAATTTGTTGTTAGAACCTTTTTTTTGTCTTACTCCAATTGGTGATTCTATTGTCGAAAAAAGGGTCTATAGAAAGTGTCCCGTCTCCTTGTCCAATAGAGTCACTCATGTTGATCTTGTAGAGCCTGATATGCTAGATTTTGATGTTATCCTTGGTATGGATTGGTTGCATGCATGTTATGCTTCTATTTATTGTAAAACCCGTGTAGTCAAGTTTCAATTCCCAAATGAACCCATCCTAAAGTGGAAATGGAGATATTCTATTCCTAAGGGTCAGTTTGTCTCTTGTCTAAATGCTATCTAAGGGCTGTATATACCATCTAGTTGGGGTGAGGGATATAAATTTCGAGACCCCTACTTTTGAGTTGGTCCCCATTGTTAATTTTTTGGAGGTGTTTCCAGATGATTTGCCCGGTGTTCCTCCCGAAAAGGAAATAGACTTTGGTATCGACCTTCTCCCAGATATGCAACTAGTA
This sequence comes from Solanum lignicaule, assembly GCA_029582545.1. NCBI lineage: Eukaryota > Viridiplantae > Streptophyta > Magnoliopsida > Solanales > Solanaceae > Solanum > Solanum lignicaule. The sequence goes on from JAJOOF010011767.1 coordinate 16,511, forward strand.
GAACTTAGGAAATTGAAGGAGAAACTAAAATATTTTTGGGATAAGGGTTTCATCCGACCAAATATCTCTCCATGGGGTGCTTCGGTGTTGTTTTTTAGAAAGAAAGACGGTTCGCTTCGTATGTGTATTGACTACTAAAAATTGAACAAGGTTACCATTAATAATTAGTATCCTCTCCCAAGGATAGATGATTTTTTTGACCAACTTCAAGGAGCAAGTAACTTTTCTAAGATTGACCTTCGGTCGGGTTATCACAAATTGAGGATGAAAGAAGATGACATTCCGAAGACGGCTTTTCGAACTCGGCATGTTCATTATGTGTTTTTGGTAATGTCGTTTGGTTTGACTAATGCTCCGACAATATTTATGGATTTGATGAATATGGTGTTTAGACAATACCTTGATATGTTTGTGATTGTGTTCATTGATGATATAGTGATCTATTCAAGGAGTGAAGACGAGCATACCAATCATTTGAGGATTATATTGCAAGTCCTCAAGGACCGACAACTCTTTGCAAAGTTTAACAAATGCGAGTTTTGGTTAAGGTCCATGGCTTTTCTTGGTCATATTGTATCCGCTAAGGGTATTGAGGTAGATCTTAAGAAGATAGATGCGGTCAAGAGTTGGCCTAGACCTTTATGCCCAAAACCTCTACGCCCTTCGGGCATTAGGATTTTCATGGGTTTAGCCGATTACTATAGAAGGTTTGTTGAATGGTTTTCTTCAATTACCTCTCCATTGACGACATTTACTCAAAAGAAGGTTAAGATCATATGGTCCGAAGCATGTGAAGAGACTTTCCAAGAATTAAAGGATAGACTTACTTCCGCTTCGGTGTTGACTTTAATGGAAGGAACCAATGGTTTTATTGTTTATTGTGATGCCTCAAGAATTGGGTTAGGATGTGTCTTTATGCAAAATGGGAAAGTTATTGCCCATAGCTCAAGGAAACTTAAGATTCATGAAAAGAAATATCCTACCCATGATCTTTAATTAGCGTCTGTTGTGTTTGCTCTTAGATTTTGAGGCATTATTTGTATGGTGTTCATGTAAATGTCTTTATCGACCACAAGAGTTTGCAATATGTGTTTAAATAGAATGATCTAAATCTTTACCAAAGAAGGTGATTCGAGTTACTAATGGATTATGACATGAGTGTTCTCTATCACCCCTGCAAGGCAAATGTGGTTACGGGTGCTCTTAATTGGTTATCGATGTGTAGTATTACTCATATTAAAGATGATAAAAATGAGATGGTTCGAGATGTTCATAGATTGGCCGGATTGGGTGTTTGTTTAGTTGAATATACTAAAGGTGGTGTTATAGTTCATGATGGTTCAGAATCATCTTTTGTGGCAGATGTGAAAGCAAAGAAAGGTCTTGATCCAACTTTGGTTGAATTGAAGGAAGCGGTGCTTAAAAGGTTCGTAGAGACTTTCTCCCATGGGGGAGATGGTGTACTTAGATATCAAGGTCGTTTGTGTGCTCCTAATGTAAATGACTTGAGAAAGCAAATATTTCTAGAAGCCCATAGTTCCCGATATCCCATTCATCCAGGAGCCACCAAGATGTACCATGACTTGTAGGAGATCTATTGGTGGAATGAGATGAAGAAGGACATTGCATAATTTGTGGCTAATTGTCCAAATTATCAAAAAGTGAAAGTTGAGTATAAAAAACCGGGAGGTTTATCTCAAGACATTTTCATTCCTACTTGGAAGTGGTAAGATTTGAACATGGACTTCATTGTTGGTTTACCACGTACCCGATGGCAGCATGACTCGATTTGGGTTATTTAGATCGAATGACGAAATTGGATCATTTCATTCTTGTCAAGGTCTTTTATTCGACGGAGGACTATGCTAAGTTGTATTTGAGGGAAATGGGGAGGTTGCATGGAGTGCCCTTGTCTATTGTCTCCGATCATGGTACCTAATTTACCTCTATGTTTTGGAAATCTTTCCAAAAGGGCCTTGGTACTCATGTGAATCTTAGCACAATCTTTCATCCACAAACCGATGGGCAAGCAGGCGTACTATCCAAACTTTGGAAGATATGTTGAGAGCATGTGTAATTGACTTCATGGGTAACATGGACGATTACTTGCCCTTGATTGAGTTTGCATACAACAATAGCTATCAACCCAATATTAGCATGTCTCCATTTGGGGATCTATATGGTAGGAGGTGTAGATCTCCTATAGGTTGGTTTGAAATGGGTTAAGTTGCCTTGATAGGTCTTAATTTAGTTCATGAGGCTATGGAGAAAGTTTGGCTTATTAGAAAAAGGTTTAAAATGGCTCAAAGTCGACAAAAGTCCTATATCGATGTTGGAATAAGAGATATTGAGTTTAATGTAAATGATTGGGTTAACTTGAAAATTTCACCCATGAAAGGTGTGATGAGGTTTGGGAATAAAGAGAAGCTTAGTCCCCGCTATGTGGGCCCATATAAGATTTTGAGGCAAATTGACAAAGTTGCTTAAGAACATGAATTGCCTAATGGCTTATAATCCGTGCATCTAGTTTTCCATGTCTCCCTTGTTGAAGAAATGTATTGGAGATCCGACATCTATAATTTCCTAAGAATGTTTGGGAGTTAAGGAAAATCTTTCTTATGAGGAAGTTTCAGTTGAGATTTTAGACTAGCAAGTTAATAAGTTGAGAAACAAGAAAGTTGCTTCCGTGAAAGTTCTATGAAGTAATTCATTAGTTGAGGGTGCTACTTGGGAGGCCGAGGATGATATGATATCCCACTATCCTCATCTCTTTCCCTCCGTCCCTACTCTTGCTTGAGTTATTTAGTTCCTCATGGTTTACTCTTTTGATGTCATGTGCCTTAAATATTCCCATTATTTCCTCATTATGCAATATTCATGAAAAGCTTAAATTTTGAGAAAATGAGTTAACTTGATAGATTTCTACATCTTTATGTGCATTTGAGTATGAGTTGCATATAGACTTCATGAAATCATGTTTTGAACATACGTTAGCTTGGAGTTGATGTTTCCTACTCGAATATGTACATTTATGTGATTTCATACATGTTGGGCTGATAGGTTTGAGTTCCTACCTTACTTATGATGTTTAAAATTTCATTCAAGGATGAATGTTCCCAAGAGGGAGATACTGTAACACATCAGATTTTAAGGACCAAGTGGGAAACTCACAATCCAAAATAGGACCATGAAACCCTCCACTGAGCCCCTGACACGCCGTGAAGGGGACCATGGTCCGTGTGGTGGCTCGTGATAAGTTCCCCAAATGTTTGCCTTGCAGGAGTCCCTCCCACGGAGGTTTAGACGGCCCGTGGTGAGGTTGACGAGCCGTCACTGGCATCGTAAAGAAGGTCAGCAAGAGCGGGTCCTTCCCAAGCCACTGGTCAAGGACCACGGATGACAAAATGGTCTGTGGCACCCTTGACAGGCCGTTAGGGCTGCTGTGGCAATGACATAGGAAGGCCCCCAATCAAGGGTCTCCTCACGACCCAATAAAGTTCCTATTTTCTCCAATTTATAAAGTTAGAAATCCCCAATTGAGTTAGGGTTTTCTTCTATGTCATTGGTTCCTTTCAATTTTGATTTATTTGATTGTTGTATGATCTATTATGCATGAATTGAGAAGTTTCCATATTTTAAAGATGAATTCCCATGAACCCATGCTTAACCCATGTTTTTTAGATTATTATGATTGAAGGTGTTTGAACTATGAAAGGAGAATTTGGAAATATGCATGTTCTTATGAAATTGATCAAATATGATGTAAGTTGCTTTGAGAGTAAGCATATATGTTGTTGTTATTGTTAATTGATGTGAAATGATTTCTCACATAATTACTGCATACATGAATGTGAAATGCTTTCTCAAATAAAAGATTCTAAGGTTGAAAGGTCTTTTCACCTAAAATGAATCAAAGTTAAGGAGCTATTCTAAGAATAAGGCAAGTGGCGATTACCCATTTCCTCTAATAAAAGACAAGAGTGAGAACCCAAGTCCTTTAAATAAAAGATGAATAAGACTAATGAATGTTTCATGGGGGTTATGCTTAGCACCAAGTGGAAAAATGGAGATTATCCATGTCTCATAAACTATGGCCACCATAGGTTTTCTAGATAGAAATTAGCTAGTGGATCCACGTAAACTAGAAGTTCATGGTTCTTACCTTGACAAGTAAGAATACCTTTTTTTCGGTGTGGGGTAGACACGAAATTCCATGTAAATAGCTCACATGGTTTTGCAGATCGGTTAAAGGTAATTCTCCCACATATACGAATAGAGATTACTTCAAGAATAATCTCATATGTGTTTTAAGATGATGTCTACTTGCAATGACTATGTTTTATGACTTATGTTTTCTAACTCTTTTATATCATGTTTTAGCTTGTTCACTGCATATCACGAAAAGGCCCCTTTTGCATGATTTCATACTCAATGCATTACTATCATACTTGGTACATTTTGTACTAACGCATACTCTTGCCTACATTTCCCCAAATGTAGGGTCCGATGCTCTAAATTCACATTTTCGTGGCTAAGGATCTCTTAGTAGAAGCTTGAAGATTGGTGAGTCCTTATGTTCTGAGGACTGAGCCTTTATTTCATATTGTCTTTACTTTTCAATTTGGAACTTGATGTACGGGTTATGTCTTGATTACTCCTTTGTACTATATGGCTTTGAGACATTGTTAGACTTCCGCTTCATTTGATGAAATTCTTATCTTTTAAAACTGTCTCTTAAATCTCTTGATTTCTGTTATTTTGTATGAGCTATGCTAAGTGGTTTGCATGGGGACTCTCGGGGTCTTATATTCCATGTTATACCTAGGGTCTACCTTGGGACGTGACAGTCCCCGTTGCAAAGTAGTTTCCAGAAGTTTTTTCTGATGATCTACCCGGTGTTCCTCCCGAACATGAAATAGACTTCAGAATTGACCTTCTCCCAGATATGTAGCCTATCTCTATTCCTCCTCACCTTATGGATCCGATAGAACTTAATGAATTAAAGGAGAATTTGAAATATTTGTTTGATAAGGGTTTTATCCGACTTGGTATCTCTCTATGGGATGCTTCAATTTTTTTAGTTCATAAGAAAGATGGTTCACTTTGCTTGTGCATTAATTACCGACAACTGAACAAAGTTACCATTAAGATTAAGTATCCTTTTCAAAGGATCAATGATTTATTTGATCAACTCTAAGGAGTGAGTTACTTCTCTAAGATTGACCTTCTGTCGGGTTATCACCAATTGATGGTGAAAGAGAGTGACATTCTTAAGATGATTTTGCTAACTTGGTATGGTCATTATGAGTTTTTGGTGATGTCTTATAGTTTGACTAATGCCCCGGTGGCATTTATGGATTTGATGAATAAGGTCTTCAAGCAATACCTTCATATGTTTGTTATTGTATTTATTGATGATATTTTGATTTACTCACGAAGTGAGGATGGACATGTTGAGCATTTGAGATTTGTGTTACAAATTCTCAAGGATCACGATTTGTATGCTAAGCTTAACAAGTGTGAGTTTTGGTTGAGTTATGTTGCTTTCCTTGGCCATATTTCTCTGGTGAAAATATTCAAGTCGATCCTAAAAAATCTAAGGTGCTTAAGAATTGGCCTAGACCTTTGTATGCTTTAGATAAACAAAGTTTTTTGGGTTTGACGGGTTATTATAGAAGGTTTGTGGAAGGATTTTCCTCAATTACTTTACTTTTGATAACATTGACTCAAAATAAAGTTAAATTCCTATGCTCGGAAGCTTGTGAGAAGAGATTCCGAGAGATGAAGGATAAACTCACTTCGACTCCTATTTTTACCCTACTGGAAGGATCAGATGGTTTTGTGGTGTATTGTGATGTTTCATGTGTTGGTCTTAGTTGTGTTTTGATACAACATGGGAAAATCATTGCTTATGCTTCGAGGCAACTGAAAGTGCATGAAAAAAGTATCCAACTCATGATTTAGAGTTAGCGGTGGTGTTTTCTCTAAAGATTAGGAGAGATTAATTATGGTGCGCAAGTAGATGTGTTCATGGATCACAAGAGTTTGAATTATGTGTTCACTCAAAAGGACTTAATTCTTTACCAAAGGAGGTGGCTTGAGTATTTCAAGGATGAAGACATTAGTCTCCTCTATCATCCCGATAAGGCGAATATGGTGGAAGATGCTCTTAGTCGACTATCAATGGGTAGCATTGCTCATTTTGAGGATGACTAGAAGGAGTAAGTTCATGGTGTTCATATATTGGCCCAATTGGATGTTTAGTTGGTTGATTCTAATGGTAGTGGTGTAGTTACTCATAATGATTCAGAATAATCTTTTGTATCGGATGTGAAAGTTAAGCAAGACCTTGATACGGTAAGTTGACTTAAAGAAGTCGGTTTTCGAATAAACCATTGAGGCTTTCTCCCATGGGGGAGATGGTGCCCTTTGATATTAAGAGAGGTTATCTGTTCTAAATGTTGATGAATTGAGAAATTAGATTCTGGCGAAAGCCCATAGTTCTAGGTATTCTATTCACCCGAGAGCCACCAAAATGTACCGTCACTTGTGGGAGATCTATTAGTGGAATGACATGATGAAAGATATTACGGAATTCGTGGCTAAGTGTCCTAATTGTCTACAAGTGAAAGTTGAGCATCAAAAGCCAAGAGGTTTGTCTCGAGATATTAGTATTCCTACTTAGTAGTAGGAATACTTGAATATGAACTTGATTGTTAGTTTACCCTGCACCCGGTGCCAAGATGACTTGATTTGGGTTATTGTAGATCATATGAAGAAGTCGGCTCGTTTCATTCTCGTCAAGGTTTCTTATACGGTGGAGGATTATGCTAAGTTGTATATAAAGGAAATGGTTAGGTTGGATGGAGTTCGCCTTTCAATTATATCTGATCGTGGAGGCCAATTTACTTCCCAAATTTGGACATCCTTCCAAAAAGGTCTTGGTACCCGTGTCAAACTTAGTATGACCTTTTATCTTCAAACTGATGGCCAAGCGGAGCATACTATCCAAACCTTAGAAGATATTTTAAGAGCTTGTGTGATTGACTTCAACGGTAATTGTGATTATCATTTGCCTTTGATTGAGTTTTCCTATAATAGCAGCTATCATTCAAGTATTTGTATGGTTCCATTTGAGGCTCTTTATGGTAGGAAGTGTGAATCTCTTATATGTTTGTTTGAAGTTGGTGAGGTTGCTTTGGTAGGGCTCGAATTGGTTCATGAGGCTATGAATTTTTTTTGACTCATTAAAGAAAGGTTGAAAATGGCTCAAAGCCAACAAAAGTTCTATGCTGATGTTAGAAGAAGAGATCTTGAGTTTGATGTTGATGATTGGGTTTACTTGAAAATTTCACCTATGAAGGATGTCATGAGGTTTGGTAAGAAAGGGAAGCTTAGTCCCTATTATGGTAGTCCTTATCGAGTGTTGCGTTGTGTTCACAAGGTTGGTTATGAACTTGAGCTTCCTAATGATTTGGCATTGGTACATCCGGTATTCCATGTCTCCTTGTTGATGAAGTGTGTTTGAGGCCCGACATCTATTATTTCTTTGGAAGGGCTGGGAGTTAAGGAGAATCTTTCTAATGAAGAGGTTCCAGTTGAGATTTTAGATCGATAAGTTCGTAAGTTGAGGAAAAAGGAAGTTGCATCAGTAAAGGTATTGTGGATGAATTAAATAGTTGAGGGTGCTACTTGGGAGGCTGAGGCTGATATGATGTCTTGACATCCTCATCTCTTTCCCTCCAATCGCAATCTAGCTTGAGGTATTTAGCTCATCGTGGTTCATTCTTTTGTATTCACGTGTCTTAGTTTTTCTCATGTTTCCATATGCATGCATGTATGGTTTACGAAGTGATGATTTATTATGTCTTAGCTTGGAGTCAATTTTCCTCCCTTGTTATGTGCATTTGGTGAAAAATTTGCATTTTCATGTTGGGTTATTAGTTCTCTCCTACTCTCTTCATACTAGATTAAGTTCCATTGAAGGACACATGTTCCTAAGAAGGAGATATTTTAACACCTTAGAATTTTGTGAGATTGATTTGGAAAGTTCAAGGTGGGTTAGTGGGCAGGTTCTCAAACCCTAGCCCAACCGTGAACCTTTCACAGATCCTTGAACGACCAGTGGAAGGTAAACGTTCTATTCAAGAAAGGAGAATTTGGCCATACAGAGTGCCCTCAGGTGCACAATCTACTTCATAGATCGTGAAGGGATAAACGGTCTATGAAGGCCTCTATACAGGGCCCCCATTTACTTTTTAAGTTAGAGCTATTTTAGTCATTTTTATGCGTCTAGTACCTAAGCTATGTCATTTTGGCCCCTATTCTAAGACCTATACAAGCATTCTAAACCCAAAAGCTACCCATTCTAAATTCATTCTCCAAAATCCCAAATTCCATCCAAGTTCTTCCCCAAAGCTCTCTCTAAAGCTAAGGAAGAAGAAGCTAGTGTTTCACTTCAAGATCTCCAATTAACCATAGCTTTAGGCCTTGATCACTAAGGTATGTAAGTACTCACCAATGAAGTCTTTTCCTCCATTGGGTTCCCAAGATCTTTCAATTTTACAAGTTCAATTCTCAAATAAAAGTTAGAATTTTATTCTATCTTCATGAGTTCTTTTCAATTGTGATTTAGTTATCTACTTTCTATGTCTATTACATGCGTTGAAGTAATTAAATATTTTTGAGTTGAATTCATAAGAACCCATACATGATCCATGATTTTTGACTATGAACATATGATGAAGCTTTTGAATTATGAACTATAAATTTATGAAGATATGCATGCTTTTATGAAATTGATGTAAATGACTTGACTATGCTTTTAGGTGAAAGTATCAATGAAAATTGTGAAATATTTATTCACATGCTACTATGATCATGATTGTGAAAGGTTTTCTCACATGAGGATGCATAAGGCTAAAAGGTTTTCTCACCTAAGTTTAGTCAAGATTTAAGGAGCTATCCTAAATAACTTTAGGTTTGATTGGTAACATAAGGTTGCCTTTCCATGGATGATAAAATGAATGTGATTAATGATTATTTTGTGGGATTTTACTTAGCACCAAGAGGATATTGAGATGGAGACTCTCTCGTTAGTAGAGGATAGGTTTATAGTAGCAATCTCTTTAACCCTAACTATGTTCCTTTGTAGGATGTCTGAGCTAGTGTATCCATGTAAGTAGAAGTTTATGGTCCTTACCTTGGCAAGTAGGACATATCTTTTCAGTGTGGGATGGATAACGGGTTCCATGTTTTAGTTCACATGGTCTATGTCAGCTAATGGTAAACATCCCACAATGATGAACTAGATTACTTTCAAAGTATCTCACAAAGTGTTTTAATAACTGAAACTTGCATTGACCATGATTTACGACTTGTGTTTTCTAGCCTTTTATATTATGATTTAGTTTGGTCATTGAATGTCATTCCTTTTTAGCATGATTTCATACCGTTTATGAATTGCTAAAATGCTTAGTACATCCCATCTACTCTTGCATACTTGTGCGTACATTGTTTCACTTATACAGGGTCTGACGGTCCTACCTCGCATACCTGTGGCTAGTTGATCTCTCTCTTGGCATTCAAAGATTGGCAAGTCCTCATAATTCGAGGACCAATATTATTTTATAGATTTTCTTAAATTAAGTTTTCAGACATTGTATGTTGTGTATGGGTTATGTCCCAACCACTTCTTTTGATATATTAGTTGGCTTGTTGAGACTATGTTAGACTTCCGCTTTGTCAATCTATTTTATGATATGAGATTGTTTCTTTTGAAATCTTTATTTCTATTATCTTGTATGATGTATGCTAAGTGGCATGTGTAGGGACTTTCAGGTTCTATACACCATGTTACTCCTAGAGTATACTTTGGGTCGTGACAATAGTAGTAATGCATATTTGTGCCTATATTGTCTCATATTATAGGATCCAACGCTCCTCCACCCACACCCTCTTAGGTGCGTTGCTCCACTATTGACTACTTAAATTGATGATTCCTCATGATTCGAGGGCAAGGCCATGGAAATTTGTAGTGCTTTGATGTCTTTTTAGTTTTGAGTTGACGTGGTGTATGGGCTACATCCCTACAAATCCTAAGATGTTAGAAAGGCTTATATCATACTTCTATCATACTTAGTAGTATTCTGCGTATTCTCATTTGTACTTTGTTCGTATCATTTATGTTAACTTATGATTTGAGGCTTATATTGATTATATCTCTTGAATTATATTTTATTATGTCATTCTTATGTTAAGTGGCTCATTTAGGATCTCTCTAGGTCTTATTCACTATGTCACGTCTAGGTTTTACTTAGGATTATGATTTATACATGATTCGATCATATGTCTCTGTTTTCAATAATGTTTTCATGAACCCATGCTGTATGAGTATTTTATGATATGATTCAAAGCTATGTTGATATGCATGCATGATGTTATAAATGGATTTATGAATCAATGATGCTTTCGATTGAAGTATCCACCAGTTTTATGAAAATTGAGGCTTCTGATTGAAGTACCTCCCATGATGAAAGAATGATATGATTTTTCCACTTTTGATTTAAGTTCCCTCTCTCTGAAAATATTATCTTGATTTAGATGCTTTCGATTAAAGTGTGTCTTTTGAATATGTTATGAAATCATGATTTTTAAAGGAGAAATTCTTATGAGATTTTATATATGATATGGTATTACAAGATTCTTATTAGTTCAAGGAATATGAATATGTTTATGCTTATGCATGCTTTTCATTGGGAGTTTACTTAGCACTAAGTTGGACTATTGACTATTATCCATGTCCCAAAACTACGTGCCCTCATAGGATGTCTTTATTACATAATTAACAAGTGGATCCACATAAGCTCATGATTATGTTTCACAGCCCAACCCTAGGTGAGGTGGACAAGTACCTTATAAACACATGCTTTACAAGTGACCTATAATGAGAAAGTAAACTACTATGCATATAGATTTACTAATGAGAAGCTACATATACAACACATGTCGACAAGATGAACTGATCTATGTGATAAGTAAAATTATGAATACAGATGATAGGTTTACAATGACTACAAAGCCTTAATTGGACTATACAACTATCAAAATACGCATAGTAAAGACTCGGAAAAACCCCGAATCAACCTGGAGCTCACCAACAACCATTGAGTATCATGTGCTTCTATTGGGGAGATCTACTAGTTGAGTATCAGTACCTACAACATGAAATGCAGCGTCCCCAATAAGGGACGTTAGCCTAAAATAATGTACTGAATATGTAAGGCATAATACAACCATATGTAAAATGAAAGCTTAAGTGAAACAAAATACAAATAGATAAGGATTAGAGACCACATTTGCAATCACACATGTTACATTCTTTTCTTTAATTTTCTATGCGTTATAATCTTTATAAGATATATAACACAAATGACCAGCTGATCAACGGTAGAAGAGGATGACCCATGCTAGGCATTTTATGTGATACTGTCCTTTAAAATTACACAAATTGGTATCAGCCCATGCTAGGCTTTCACCTTTGATCTGCAGATGTGATGGCGATGAGGGTTGAGACTATGTTTCATGCAATGATAAAGAGATATCATGTGGAGACCTCCGCAGTTGGCACTAGTGAGGTGTCTTCAGACCACATTATTCTTCATTCAGATGCGCTGGGCATTAATACCCTAATTGGGACTACTGTGCTACCTCTTGCTCCTAATTTGTCGGGCAGTAATGCCCACGAAGTTGTTGTCCCCTATGAGACTCTAGATTTGAGCACTTCATATGCATAACCTTTTAGGGGGAATTTTATATCTTTCCCCCAGACTTATTTTTTCTGCATTGAGGACACTGTCTATTTTTTTGTGAGGTGTGGGCACTTCTTCCAATGTTCCCTTTTTGGATCTTTTGATTGTATTTTGTTAGTTTCAGTTTGAGATATTTGTAGTATTTTGATATTTTGGTTTTTATTATGATAGTGGTCGGCTTAGCTCATTTTGTCTCTCTTTATTTATTTGCCCTATGAGTTTTCAAGTTTTTGAAATGCTTGAGTTTTAATTGTTAATGTTCGAGGATCGATTATGTTAAATATCAATGTATTGGATAGTTTTATGTTGAGAAATATATTTAGTGTTGGTATTACAATAAGAAATCGGCCTGCTTGCACTTTTAAATGATCATTTTTGACTCTTTTGTTGACTAGCTACGTTTTGATATGAGCCTTGCAATAGAAATTACACATAAGATTTTTATCTTATAGGGCTATGCTAAATGATTGTGTTTGAAGTGCCTTGTGGTGAGGTTTTACTTGAAATCATGCTTGTTTAATCCTTGAATTTTTCCTGTTAGTGTGGTTGTCTAACTTTGGTGAATGCAAGAAATGATCTTGGGCACAAATTTTGAGAGTAAACCTAAATGTTCATACCTTTTGTGACTAACTTGTAAGGGTGTTCAACCATCTTGACACCATTTGAGCCTAAACCGTTTGTTGGCAACCATGTTGAAACCTCTTGAGCTAAATTATCCCCAACTTCTCACCCATAAGTCCTTTTCTAAGCAACGATTTATTTGAATAGCCAACTTAGGAAAAAAGCGTAAGTTGGGGGTGTGGAAAGAAAGAAGGAAGGAAAGACAAGTGGAAGAAAAAGAAATAAAAAGGGAGACTCAACTTTGAAGTGTGTAGCAACTATAACGAACCCCTCAGTATAAAAAAAAGAGAGAAAAGAATGATGAGAAAAAATTTTAAAATTGAAATTAAAAAGAAAAGTGTGATGAAACAAAAGGGGTGTCCAATTAAGTAATTGACAAGTTAAAGTTTTATTTTCCAATTGAAAAGAATGGAAAGAACTTGAGAAGAGGTGAAGATGATTGCAACAATGCTTTGAGAAGGTGAAGTCAGTAAGAAAAATTGACCATATCTTTACCCTCAACCCCATTACAAGCCTAAAAGACCCTTGAGATCTTGCATGAACTAGGTTGTGTGATGATGAAAAATATGGGCAAACTTATGGGATGAAGCTTGCCTGCATTTTTCTTTCGGACAATGAGAGTTGTATTGATTCCCAACTTTGTTATTGATTTGCTTTGTTAGAGCACAAAATCGTTCTCGATGTGAAGGAACTTGAATGCGTTTCTTGAATCATAGTTTTGCAATAGAGAAGAAGCTATAGTTAGCTTGATCTTGGATTGATACCTACTAGTTCTCATTTGAAGTTTTTTTTTTATCATAATTGAGTGTTGCATTTGCTTGAGAGTAGTCTTGTAGTTGCACTGACATGTTAGCTCTCATTGAGAACTGGTGTTGACACCTTTGTTGAACTAAATTTGTTCTTAATTTAATTGAGGACAAGGAAAATTTTAAGTTAAGGGTGTTGATGAGTGGTATATTTACACTCATTTTAGGCCTATTTTGTTTGACAATTAGTGTCCTCAATGCCTAATTATGTCCCATTCTGATTATATTTAATGATTTACATATATGAAAGCTAAAGGAAAAGGCAATGATGAATACTAGAAAAAAAGGCCAAAAATAGAAAGGCAAGGACTCCACGCTAGCAGTCGCCTAACCAAAAGGGTGGATCGCCCAAATGGCCTGACCTTTCCTAAGGCGATAGTGCTCAAAATTGAAGATGTTCAATATAGGTCAGCAAACTAAAAAGTGAAACAATGACTCACCGAAATGGAAGGGCGAACAAGATGACCATTCCCAAAGGTAACAAGACTTGAACGAAAAATGAAGGCTTAAAAGACAAACAAAGGTTGTACTGGCGATCTGCCAAATGTAAAAAGTGGGCTCAAGTGAGTTCGTTGACTGAGGTTCAAACATTGGAATCCTGAAGTAAAAGAAAGGCAAGCTAAGGAACAGATGAAAATTCGTTGAATCTGCTTGGGAAGCCCAACTAATGTCTCCTAGTTGGTCCATAATGAATTTTGAGCCTAATTTTGGGAAATTATAAATAGCCCAAAGGACAGAGAAAATAGAGAGATTTTCGGAGAGTTTTTCATATTAGCTTTTAGAGAAGAATTTTTAGTTCCTAACTTTGTAGTTCTTAGTAAAAAATATTCTTAGTTTTGGAGTTTTACATTTCACTCTTGAAATCGAAAATTGGAAGCTGAAATCAAAGTTGGTATTGATTATAACTGCTTAATTTTCATCACATCTAGGATAAGTATAATTCCTTTACTTTCTGTGATGGGTGGCTAAAACCTCAACTCTAGGGTTGCAATTATGGGGTTGAGTGTTGATTTAATGCAGTGGGTATTGTTTTTGCTCTATTTTATGGCTAATTATTCATGGATTTAGACTTATTATCATGGGGTTAACTTATGGATTAAGGTTGCAAACCTAATTCTATTTTTGATTGATGCTTGAAAGAGATATATTGGAGTGGGTAATTAGTCTATTTCATACAAGTAATTTAGGTTTGATGTTTATGGTTTGTTTGAAAGAGAGATTATAGGTCGGATCTATTTGTTCATATCTGCGTGAATAAGAGATTTCGTAAGGTAATGGGTTGAATTGTAATTCACATAGATGAGACCGAAATGAAATTCTTTGTATTGGTACTATGAGATTGAAAGAAGATTAGTATCATTAAAGATGACCCATCCTATCCATGGTTTTTTAGAACTATTGAGTAACACAATTACCCCTATGCGATATCAATTCCAATCCCTATACCCCTAGATTATTTCCTAATTTTTTGAATTTGTGAAATTTTTGTTTGAGTGTGACACTTGATATCAAAACCTTTTTTCATCAATTTTATGGAATCATCCACCCTTCCCTTAGTTGTTGCAAATTAATTGATTTACAATCTAAATTTCCTAGTTGAAATCTATGCATTTATACCATTCTCTATGGGATTCGAGCATGACTCCAAGTTAGGTATTTTTTATTGACAACGACCGCTAATTATCTTAATTGTCATAAGGATAATTTGAGCATTATCACTTCACTCCTTAGTGTGTCAGCCGTTAGTAGTGTTTTGATTTTATCTAGTGGATCCACCTATACTTAAGATAATGCTCCTTACCTTGGTAAGTAGGACACTTTGTTTTCGGTTTGGGAGTAGTACACATAACTCCATGTTATAACTGATATGGTTTATGTTTGTTAACGGTATCTCCTACAAAAGAATATGATTCCCACATATGATTTGACTATGATTATGACTTCTACTTATGACACGGTTTTCACATTATTGCATTGACCTTGTACTATGTTCTACGAACTCAGCTTCAGATTATGTCATGCGTACTTAGTCATGCATTATCGTGTTCTCAGATTTATTATGTTATTATGTTTATACTTAAAATCATTCCTCATACTCACTACATTCTGAGAGCTATTGATGAGTCCACAAATTGGACTCATTTAGGGCTTTATTTTGATAGGAATAGTGTCTTCAAATGCTTATTTTGTCTCAATATCTGATGAAAACTCTTAAGTTTCAGGTATTTGAAGTTTTAGTGGAAGCATGGAAACTTAGGTGCAAAAAGGAACAAAAAGGCTGAAAAGAACGAAGAAGCTGAAGCCTGCGCATCGCTAAGCACGCTTGGCAATTTGCCGAAGGGACGCACTCCGCCTTTATTCCAGTACTCGAAGCCTTGAAGGAGCAGGATAAAAAAGGCGATGAAAGGAACAGTCGACATTATAATTCCGCGAAGCAGTACTAGGTCGCCCAATGACACAAAGCACGACGATGCTGAAGGCTAGTGCAAGACGGCGATGAACTACACCAAAAGGAGAATCGCCGAGTTAATCGGCGATTCCGACTAACCTCGTCGAAAGATCCACCAGCACTATTTTCTGAAGTCTATAAGTACTAAACTTGTTATTAATTTTTAGGAGTCAAACATTTATTTTAATTCCCAGAATAGAATAGTACTTTTTGGGATATTTTTTCTGAAGTTTGGAGAGGGTTTTTGGGAGACTTGAAAGAAGGATTTCATCTTCCCCAAGTTGGAAGTGGGTCTTCTCCATTCTTCTTCTTTTTCTTAAATCAAGGTTTAATTCCTTATACCCATTTGATTTTAGTATCATTTTAGGTGTATTTTGTTATTTCTTGATGTGTGGCTAAAAACCCCCATTCTTGGGGTGTGATTTAGAAAATATGTGTTGATATTGTTGTTGGGTCTTGCTTGCTGATAGGATAGATGTATTTTAATGGTGATTTCACCTAGTGGTTGTGGTTTAATTTAATGGGT